>SJYO01007722.1:1979012-2009582 GCA_006410555.1 Capra ibex
CTACGACCCTCCCTAACCCCCGTCCTCCTCTTCCCCTGCTGTCTCCTACTCTACCGACCTACCGTAGTGACTGAGCTACCTGTACTCAGACTCACTTGAGGCCCCCAACCACTACCTGTCCCTCCGGACCTCACGACGTTAAGTACCCCAGCGTTTCTCAGCCTGTGCTGACTCGCTGACTTGACTTGACTTGACTTGACTATGACATAACCACAAAAAGAAAGACCGAATGAAGTGAGACATATTAACCGAGGTCAAAGTAGGTGGAGTAATCTTGACTAAGTTTACATAAGAAAAATTACCGACTCATTATGAGGTAACACATATACATGGTGTCGAAAGAATAGGTGAGTAGACGACTACCTGTAGATCCAACGAAGGTACAGGACCGATAATATTTGTCACAACGCTACTTGTGACCCCATGTGCACAGAGAAAGTTAAGACCAAAGGAACGACACATACGGGTCGTCACCCTAACGACCCAGTATACCGTCAAGATAAAGGTCAAAAAATTCCTTAGAGGTACGACAAGAGGTATCACCGACATGATCAAACGTAAGGGTGGTTGTCACATTCTCCCAAGGGAAAAAAGGTGTGGGAGACATCGTAAATAACGAACACCTGAAAACCTAGTGTCGGTAAGACTCACCGCACTTTACCATGGAGTAACACCAAAACTAAACGTAAAGAGACTATTACTCACTACAACTCGTAGAAAGTACACAGAAGAAACCTCTTTACAGAGAAATCAAGAAACCGGGTGAAAAACTAACCCAGTCAATAAACAGACCTTAACTCGAAGTCCTCAACGAACATATAAAAACTCTAACCAACAAACAGTCAACGAAGTGAACGATAATATAAGAGGGTAAGACTTCCGACAGAAAAGTGGAACGAATATCATAGGAAACAACACGTCTTCGAAAATTAAAATTAATCCAGGGTAAACAAATAAAAACGAAAATAAAGGTTATAAGACCCTCCACCCAGTACCTCCGTAAACTACTCGAGGACAGCTAATTACAAGGGACCTCAGTCCTCAAGAGGCAACAAGAGTCCTAAACCTGAATTGGGAGACGAAGACCAAAAGTCAGAATAATAATGTCCTCAGAGTTCTGAAGAGGTAGACATGTCGTGCAACTATTTTGTAGATCCAATTTCTATTTTTCAAAGAGGTGTCACTCCCTGTGGGTCTCTCCAAGTGTCTTAATGTACCTCTTCTCTTCTCCCTCTTTCCTTAATCTCCACCGGGGTTACTCTACTCCACCTTAGTTTTCTCCTTCTATCGGTCATTGGTGAAGGAATACACGTGAGGTGTCAGACCTGGTGAGTCTCTACAAGTGTCTCAACTCTTTAAAATTTTAAGTAGATTTAAGATTTATGATTTATATTGTCGTAAAAACTACAACAACCGAGTCAGAATATAACGTAAAGTCATTTTGAGGTCAGTAGAAATTTTAATCTTGGAGGGATCATACCTTCTCTATATTTACTTTCTTTGTCTTGTCAAAGAGTTTAATTAGCTATCTTCACGTTAAATACAAGAAAAAAGTCAAGTCAAGTCAAGTCAGCGAGTCAGCACAGACTGAGAAACGTTGGAGTACTTAACGTCGTGCGGTCCGGAGAGACAGGTAGTGGTTGAGGACCTCAAGTGAGTCTGAGTACAGGTAGCTCAGTCACTACGGTAGGTCGGTAGAGTAGGAGACAGTAGGGGAAAAGGAGGACGGGGGTTAGGGAGGGTCGTAGTTTCAGAAAAGGTTACTCAGTTGAGAAGTGTACTCCACCGGTTTCATGACCTCAAAGTCGAAATCGTAGTAAGGAAGGTTTCTTTAGGGTCCCAACTAGAGGGAGTCTTACCTGACCAACCTAGAGGAACGTCAGGTTCCCTGAGAGTTCTCAGAAGAGGTTGTGGTGTCAAGTTTTCGTAGTTAAGAAACCACGAGTCGGAAGAAGTGTCAGGTTGAGAGTGTAGGTATGTACTGGTGTCGTTTTTGGTATCGGAACTGATCTGTCTTGAATCAGCCGTTTCATTACAGAGACGAAAACTTATACGATAGATCCAACCAGTATTGAAAAGAAGGTCCCTCATTCACAGAAAATTAAAGTACCGACGTTAGTGGTAGACGTCACTAAAAACTCGGGGGGTTTTATTTCACACTGTGACAAAGGTGACAAAGAGGTAGATAAAGGGTACCTCACTACCCTGGCCTACGGTACTAGAAGCAAAAGACTTACAACTCGAAATTCGGTTGAACAAGTGAGAGGAGAAAGTGAAAGTAGTTCTCCGAAAAATCAAGGAGAAGTGAAAGACGGTATTCCCACCACAGTAGACGTATAGACTCCAATAACTATAAAGAGGGCCGTTACAAGAAAAAATAAGAAAGTTTATTAACTTTCTTTGTTTCAAATCCTTGACAGATATTACAAAGAAGTAGAACCTTAGGTGTACTGTCTTCAGTTCCAATTGTAAACTTTTCTCTTTCCTTTCCATGAGGAGAAGGTCTACTCTGCTACTTTCTAGATCATATATCTCTCTTCGTCTGAGATCACCCTTCCGTCTACACTTACCTAATGAACCCTACCGTAACTTATGTTTTGAGATGTCAGAAATAAACGTACTTACAAAGGTTTTGTTACAGGTAACTACATATACAATTTGATTTACTAAAACCCCAAACTCTATTACGTATATCAGTCCCCTTAAATGATTCTAAACAGTAATTCTCACGAAATTACAACGTCATATATATCCATCTGAGTCAAGATTTTACTCTTGGGGTCAATACGTTAATGAAGAAAGGTCGTTAATACCAATAATGGTTTTTCGTAAAATTTCCCTGTACGGATGGAATTTTTTATCAGTTCCCCTCCGTCGAGGAATGGTTCGCAGGTCAAATCAAACATACGTAATCAGTTACATAGTGTTTTTTATATGGACTTTTATCAAAAGACGTGTGTGTGTGTGTGTCTGTGGGTGCATGTCCGTCTGTGAACTGTCATTTCATGACGGATTAACGAGAGATTTCCGTAACACCATTAAATTCTAAATACCGAGGGACAAGCGACGGAACGGTTTGAATAACAAGCGTCAGAATCACCATAACTAGACCCTCCATACTTTAACGTATAATTAATTAAACTAATGATAATTCCAACGTATGTAAAAATTTTTAGATAACAGGTGGACCGAAAGGGGAGACTTAAAGGGCAAGTATAAGAGGAGGATAAAAGTAGCAAGTTGAGAAGGAATTACTAAACATCTTCAAGATACTAATAAGAGGGACCCCTTCCCGTACCGATGGGAGAGGTCGTAAGAACGGACCTCTTAGAATACCTGTCTCATCGGACCCCTCGATGTCAGGTACCCCAACGTTTTCAGTCTGTCCTGACTCACTGATTGTGAGTGAAAAAATACTGATAAGACATTAAAAATGTCTTCCGTTATAGTGAAAGGTCAGGTGTCTAACACCTAAATAAAGATAAATATATAAATGGATATAAATACGACGTTGTAGTCAGTAAAGGAGTATAGTAAGTAAGTGAAAATATTAACGAAGAAGTATACTAAGCCTAGAGAAAAATTTGTAAAGGTAAACGTAAGGATAGGTGACCCATTGTAAAAGTGAAGGTTTTAAAGATAAAGGAAAGGAAGACGTTGGTTTAGAAAAAAAGGTATCACAGAGGTAAAGGAACTCTATTAAGGAATATAGGATTTGACACGTTACGTAGAGGTTCTATTAAAGTGTGAACAAGACGGTCAGTTAGTGATGGGTCTCTGGTGCGAACAAACCAATGAGAACAAAGAAAGAAACAACCTTATACACACATGTATGTCACTAAATAATACCGGTGGTGACAAAAGTGTCGATGGACTACGAGGTTTGAAATATGTCCCAAAGTCAATGTGAATCAGTACGATACTGATGAGGTATATGGGACGGAAAAAGTAACGGACTCTTATTTTTGAGTTCGGAGACAAATAGAGAAACAATACTTTCTCTACTCTTGTGGTCTGGTGGACTGGACGGAGGACTCTTCAGATATACGTCCAGTTCTTCGTTATCAATTTTGAACTGTACCTTGTTATCTGACCAAGATTGAACCCTTTCCTCATACAGTTCCGACATATAACAGTGGAACGAATAAATTGAATATACGTCTCATATAATACACTTTACGACCTGACCTACTTCGTGTTCGACCTTAGTTCTAACGGTCCTCTTTATAGTTATTAGAGTCTATACGTCTACTGTGGTGGGAATACTGTCTTTCACTTCTTCTTGATTTCTCGGAGAACTACTTTCACTTTCTACTCTCACTTTTTCAACCGTATTTTGAGTTGTAAGTCTTTTGATACTAATACCTTAGACGAAGGTAGTGAAGTACCGTTTATTTACCCCTTTATTACCCTTGTCACTGTCTGATAAAACCCCCCGAGGTTTTAGTACCTTTCACCACTAACTTCGGTACTTTAAGTTTCTGCGAACAAGGAACCTTCTTTTCGATACTGGTTGGATTTGTCGTATAATTTTTTGTCTCTGTAATGAAATGGTTGTTTCTAGGTAGATCAGTTTCGATACCTAAAAGATCATCAGTACATACCTACACTCTGACCTGATATTTGTTTCGACCTACGACTTCTTAACTACGAAAACTTGATACCACAACTTCTTCTGAGGACTCTCAGGAAACCTGACGTTCCTCTAGGTTTGTCAGTCAGGATTCCCTTTAGTCAGGACTTATAAGTAAACTTCTTGACTACGACTTCGACTTTGAGGTTATGAGACCGGTGACTACGTTTCTTGACTGAGTAACCTTTTCTGGGACTCCGACCCTTTCTAACTTCCACCCTCCTCTTCCCCTGTTCTCTCCTACTCTACCAACCTACCGTAGTGGCTGAGCTACCTGTACTCAAAATCATCGAAGACCCTCAACCACTACCTGTCCCTTCGGACCACACGACGTCAGGTACCCCAGTGTTTCTCAGTCTGTGTTGACTCGGACTTGTTGACTCGGACTCACTGACTTTACTTGAAATAGATTCAAACGATTTAGATGGAGAGGAATGGGGACGTCGTATCTCGTCGTAATTGTAGTTGAGTTCACAAATATATAACTATGAAACTTAAAACACAAGAAATAAAAACCGTCATGAGAGAGAGAGTGAGAGAGAGAGAGAGAGATATATATATATATATATACATATATGTACATATATATAGATACATATATGTACATATATATAGATACATATAAACTGAACCCCTTTTATACAATGTAATCTGACAATAAAAAAAACACACAAAATGATCGAAAACGGTCTTGATACGAAAAGGGATAAATCTATAACACGAATACCACCCCTGTCTGTGTCTGTATACGTGTGAGTCGAATGGTTCTTCAGTATAGTCTACTTATGTGAACAATCTTTGACTGAAGTCTTTTACCTTCGTATAAAGGAGAAAGTCTCTCCGTCTTTGTCCGGAAAACAGGAAGTTTTTAATTATACTTACTCTTTTCAAGTAATACCAGTGGAAGTTTTGTCTTTTAGTTAGTTAGATGAGTGTGTGAATAACTCACAAGCTGAAGTTTATTTAGGGTTGAAATCCTTCTCACAATTACTTAAGGATTATGTAGTGGGAAGAATGATAAATATACACAAAGTAACCGGTTTCTATAAATTGTTTGTAAAAGAGTACTTATGTGAAAAAATAAACTTAAATAGTTTCTATAGTTTGAGTGTCATTATATAGACACTAAAACTTTACTAAGAAGTGTTCGGTGTTCAGTCTTTCTTAAATGGTATCTCATCAGAAAATCACGATTCAACATGATAAAACGAAGTTAAGTCGTTTTTCATTTTATTTTATTTTAAATCATGTATCGTACCTCATCCGATTTTTATATTTATCGAAAATTTTATTGACGATTGTTCGTTTAATCGACGACTTGTCTAACCGTCGTCTAGTTATTATTGTCATTTTGATGTCTCAAGAACGACTAGAGTATAACAAACACTTACGTTTGACATTTTCTCCAGGGGTGTCCGGAGGTTGTTATTGGATGTTTCTTACTCTGTGTTTCCCATAACTCGTATTTCTATCAAGTTAAAGGGTTCTGTCGGTCGAGAACAGTGTAGTTTGATGGATAATCAGTGTTTGAGTATGTTGATTCTTAAGAGACCGGAGGACTCTAGTGGACAGTAGAACTTTCTCTATTATGGTTACTTTCCGTGGTCAAAAAAGAGATTGTATAAATCAAATAACAAAAGTTATCGAGTGTGTTAAATACTACAACGATAATGTATATTTATTCTACAATATGCGAATCTAACCTTTTACCGTAATTACACAGACGTTTACCTTTTCCTTTCCATTTGTTTTATTTACACCTTTATAAATGGGGTTTCTTATACGTAGGAGGATAATAAAGTACATGGAAATCTACTAAATCTTAATGAGTTTTTACATTATTAGTTTTGTTATTTTATTTTAATTCTTTAAATTCAAAAGTATCACATCAATTTTCTTTAATTAACCTAACCTACCGTAGTGGTTGGGTCACCTGTACTCAAACTCATTTGAGACCCTCAAACACTACCTATCTCTTCGGACGACGACGACGACGATTCAACGAAGTCAGCACAGGCTGAGACACACTGGGGTCTCTGCCGTCGGGTCGTCCGAAGGGGCAGGGACCCTAAGAGGTCTGTTCTTGTGACCTCACCCAACGGTAAAGGAAGAGGTCACGTATTTTTACTTTTCACTTTCACTTCAGTCAGTTAGTACAAACTGAGATCGCTGGGGTACCTGATATCGGGTGGTCCAAGGAGGTAGGAACCCTAAAAGGTCCGTTCTTATGACCTCACCCCACGGTAACGGAAGAGGACTGCACGACGTTAAGTACCCCAACGTTTCTCAGTCTGTACTGACTCACTGACTTGGCTTGACTTGACTCACATTAATTTTTCATCGAACATTAGAGGAATAAGTTATCTATATTTTTCACTCTAAGTTACTTGAATTCATCTACTCCATTAGATCATTAAATTATGATCATAGCCCTGTCCTGGGAGTTCAGTTACTATACTTTACTGAGATACTATACTTTTGGAAAATCTTAATAAATCATACTTGTATTCGGTTTTGTAAAGGAGGTTTCTATATCGATAAATATCCAGTATACTACGTTACCCTTTTCGTTGTTTAAACACTGAACAGTAGAAATATTTACTTATAACTCACCGACCCTCGAAGGGACCACCGAATCGTCATTTCTTAGGTAGACGTTACGTCCTTGACGTTCTCTGAGTCCAAGTCAGGGACCCAACCCTTCGAGGGGACCTACTACTGTACCGTTGGGTGAGGTCATAAGAATGGACCTCTTAGGGTACCTGTCTCCTCGGAGCGACCCATGTCAGGTATCCCAACGTTTCGTAGTCTGTACTGACTTCATTGATTCGTGTGTGTGTGTAACTCGCCGATACCAGACAGTCCAACACTCTCTTAACGACCCCAAGATTTCTACTATAGGTAGGAGTTCTTAATATATCGGATTATCCTCTTGCGTTTACCCACAAAGTTGACCTTTTATTAACCCAAAACACTACGACATACATGTGCACGATAAACTTATGTCTCCTCTCTGTAGATTTACCACGAAGTTTTAACCCTCCTAAGATTTCCGAAAGACTTCTCGCTTTAATAACTTAATTCAAACTTTATGTCACCTTCTCTCGATCTCTCTTTCTTTTCCCAGATTCTCAGGAAGTTGTTTGCTGGTGTCGTCTTTACCTTCCACTCTCGTGAACCTCTTCCTTCAGTCTCGTCCCTCCGTCCCCCACTACGTCTCTCAATTTCTAGAACACTTAAACCTTTTTATAAAAGTCCTCCAAAAAAAAAAGGAGATACTATACTTTTCTTAAATTCTAAAATCCATTTTCTAGTGAGACGTTCGTAACACCTCGCATTTGACTGATCTTCGTCTTTCTTTGAGACTTTCCAATCACCTTCTTCGGTCTCTAAAACAGTTACCCATCTTACTCTTTCTTCCTGACCTAATTTTTTCCTTAAACACCTTCCACCACAGATGTCTTGAACCAACGATACACTAAACTCTCTCTACTGACGTCGACATCGGTCTGACAACACAACCAAAGAGTTTTTGATTCCCTCATGTTAACTTTCTCTTATAAAGTCCTACTCTCTTTTCCTTATAAAGATAATCAATACCCGTACAACGTAAAGTCTGTCGCTATCCTGTAGGTAAACTATACGACACGTCAATTACTCCACATTGCCTTAAATCCATCGTTTCTAAACCTTCAGTAGTCACGGATCCTTCTAGACTTCAGTATACAAATCTATTTCTCTTGTACATTCCTATTCTTTCGTTTCCAAACTTCTTTTTGAAGATCCCGTGGGTTTGAAAATTTTTCTTTTGTTCTTTTCTCCTGGGTTCTTTCCCTGATACCTCAATTGTCCCTTTATCCTTCTAATTTTTTTGTTTGTTTGTTTTTGGATTTCTAATCGTAGTATTCTCGGTTCCACCTTCTCAAAAACTTTCTTCGTGAGTAATCGGAGTAACGACATCTTTCCAGTTCAACCTCTTATCATTTCACAGGTTATTTAGTAAAATTAAACTTCCGGTAACCATTGGAATCACTCTTCTTAAAATTACATCGGAGATCCACTTCGACTAGTTTAATTTCATATTAATCCTCTATACTTTAACCTCTCATATACATGTCTATCGTAAAGATTCTTTGAAGAGACACTTAATCATATTATTGTTAATAATGATATACCAATTCGGAAAACTCACCAATGGTACACGGTCCGAGACACGGTTCTTAAGACATCATTGATTCCGTAACTTAGTAATTTTAGATATTTTATCATAAAATATAAAATATAGATAGGAATGAAATGTGACTATTTTTAGAATTCTGAAAGTTTTAAATTCGCTATATAGAATTGAGAGTCTTAATGATTATAAGTATTGGTGACATGACTACGGGTGATTGTATCCCTCTATAAATGTAGATCTTTATCTTTGTTATCTAACTCCTTTCCGTAAAAAGAAATTATATATATACTCTACTCTAACTAGGTCAAAGATGAGACTACCTTTCCTGGTTCTAGTTCCCTTTTCGATTTTTATTTTTAACCTCCTTTATTTAGGATCCCTTTTGGTCTCGAGTATCCCAATAATGCGTCAACTTCTCTGATAGGAACACCATCTCTATTTTTTGTATGTGGAAGGTCCTGTCGTCTTGCTACATATTAATACCACCACCAAATCAGCGATTCAACACAGGTTGAGAAAACTGGGGTACCTGACATCGGGCGACCCGAGGAGATAGACACCCTAAAGGGTCCGCTCTTATGACCTCACCCAACGGTAAAGGAAGAGGTCCCCTAGAAGGGTTGGGTCCCTAGTTTGGACACAGAGGACGTAACGTTCCTCTAAGAAATGACGATTCGGTGGCACCTTCAGGGTAGACACTGACATAGCGACGAACCATAGGATTTTGAAGTCAAAAGAGTCGATATTTTCCTTCTACCGTTATTAAGGTAGACTTAAAATACTTCTTTTTCTTTTATTCTCTTCGACTTCTTAAATTTAACCTGGTACGGTCAAGTTTCCCACTCGAATCGTCATCAGACATCCGTGTATACACACGTATAATCTTATCGTCTCGTAAAGATTTGTCTCGACTTAGTAATCGTCTGAACTGGGCAGATGGTGTGTCGACACCAAAGATCCATATTGGACAGATGTTAACGAGTTTTGGAAAGGAAGAGGGGTAAAAAGGTAAAGGAAAAGGCCTCGAATGACAGACATCGTCCGTAAGTTCTAGAAGAACGAGGGGTATTACGAGATCCCGTAAGGGTGTTGTGAGGACATAGATCTGTAGTAAGTGGAAGACTGAAACCAGTGTGCCTTTTACAGGGTACCAGGAAGGAATCTTTTTCTCTACGGAAGAGTAAAATTTCCCGAAGGGTCCACCGTGTCACCATTTCTTAGGTGGACTGTTACGTCCTCTACGTTCTCTGTACCCAAACTAGGGACTCACGTCTTCTAGGGGACCTCTTCCTTTACCGTTGGGTGAGGTCATAAGAACGGACCTTTTAAGGTAAATGTCACCTCGGACCACCCGATGTCGGGTACCCCAACGTTTCTCAGTCTGTGCTGACCCGTGTGGTAATAGTAAAATTTTTGTTGAGAGAAGTGGGCACAGGATCTAAAGTAGGGACTTCTGAACCTTATTTGTTGTCCGTTTGTTTCAGTTCCACATAAGGATGAGGATCACGTATAAATTCGTGTATTGAACCCTGTTATGAAATGGAAGTAACTTAAACCTTCAGGAGTAAACATTTGACTCTTATTTAGGTTGAGTTGTTTTAAAGAACTCCGACTTCAATCCATAGCATACAACTTCACACACTTCTTAGACAAGAATAAGACAAAGGATTAGAAGCCCGATATATATATATACACACACACACACACACACATATATGCATCTGAATGCACATATACATATATGTGTATATGTATATATATCATAGGAAAATAGAGAATTAAAAGGTAATAAATTAGAGGGGAACAATGTTTTTGACAGTGTTATTAAAATCAAAGAAAAAGAAAAGATATATGTCAGAAGTAGATTGAAGAACTTATTTAACGAGTGTTCCGTTTATAAGTGAGCATATGGTAAAAGTGTAGATGGGGAGGGGAGATTTAATTTAGAGGATATCCGGAGACGTCTTCTGTTTGATGTATTCTCCACGAACAACCTAATTACTTACTCATTTCATGTACACAAATGTTCAAGTAAAATATTTGTGAAGTCATTTGATATAGAACTAATGTTTTAGTTATTCGATTCGGTGTGTAAACCAAATATGTTTACTTTTGTGTTTTACCGAATAATATAGTTATAGTCATTTAAATCTACAGTCGATACCGTCTTGTTTCTAGTAACGATATTACCGGGTCGTAAAATGTGAAACGATCAATGTAACTAAACCAAGTCTTGCGCCCAATCTCGACCTAGACCGTCTCTGTATTCCTGCATCTACTTTTCTATGTTCGTCGTTTCACTTTTCTCTTCAAACGAGAAGACGGAAAGTGACACAGTAACGGTAAGGAGGAAACGTTGTTAATAAGTAGTTTGACCTAACTCATCTAAAATAGATAAGACCAAAAATGTATTAATGAATAAAATTTTTTTAACCAGAAAATCTTTCACTACATTATTCACTAAAACCGAGAGTTATTTTGTATTATTCGAACTGACCAACGGTCTTAGGGTGAGTTCCCGTCACGACTGATCAAAATGAAGAAAGACATACGGCGCTCAAAGTAGAACGGTGATGAGTGGTTCCTCTCTCACATCTCCATTCGAAAAGTTCTTGTGATGTCCTTTAAAGTATCTTATGCTTCATGAGTAAAGGGAATTATGTGAGTCTTCTGAGGAAAGAATCATAGGTAGGGATATTCTACGCTAGTAATAAGGGACTAGTTCATAATATATATATGACCGTACACGAGACTAAACTCTTCACGGTCTTTAATAGGAGGGTACGGTGATTGAACAGGTGGTGGGATCAACGGTTTTGTACAATTACTGTGTAGGAGCACTATCAGGTTTACGTCAAACTAACGAACTAATTTAGAAAATGGGTAAGGGATGACTTACGGATAGTCTCAAATGTGTCAGATTGGGTTCATCTGTTCTCTTCGTGTGACCTTTTTAATTTATGGTCAACTGTCGTCAGATATTAATCTCCTGTCTGTCTTTGGATATTTCGTACACATGCCAAGTCCTATATATCAGTAATATAGATATTCGCATTTTCTTTTCATTAGACTTGATGTGAATTTTGTACAGATCCCTTTATAGTGCTCCCTAAGTGATGCACGTGTGTCAGACTACGTACCCATTCGAACCCCTCAACTTACTATCTCGAGTAATTAACCTAGATTACGGGTACATACACCTTAATTCTCTCAAAGTTTCCGGTAGACTATTTTTTTACTATTATTTTGAAACATAGTTCTACAAAAATTTCGAACGAATTTTATGAGGAATATCCGAGACATCACTATAATCCTCATTATGCAACATGTATAAAATAATAGTATAATATTTTACCAGGAACTCCCATTTCTTTTCATTAATAACTGACATATGGAAAATAAAGGTTCACCGAGTCACCATTTCGTAGACGGACGTTACGTCCTCTGTACCCAAGTCAGGGACCCAGTCCTTCTAGGGGACCTCTTCCTTTACCGTTGGGTGAGGTCATAAGAATGGACCCTTTAGGGTACCCGTCTCCTCGGACCGTCCGATGTCAGGTATCCCAGTGTTTCCCATTCTGTGCTAACTCATTGATTTGTCGTTCGTTGTTGTCGGAAATTATATCCTTCTGACGACGTATGTGTAAAAACACACACACACGGTCAATATTGTTGTCCTTTCGAAGTACTTCAATCTTCAATCAGATAAAACAAACGACAAGAGAAGGGTAGAGAGTCTTGAAGGGAACCGTATACCTTCACTAAGTTATTTATGTACAACTGACTTCTCAACTACGACCTTGTTTATTATACTAGTGATAAAATACCTATTCTTTCGACTTTACTAATGTCTCAAGTATAAGTACGATCGAACTGAGAATTTTATACGGGAGAAGGTAACCTTCTTATTTACTCACTGTCTCTGTCTTAATTGTAATACTTAAACGTAGAGGATACGGGCGGTCGAAAAACCGAGTCGGTATCGAGTCCCGTGTTTCTGTAGTAAGTCATGATATGTAGAATTGTCTCCCCACCCTCTTTTTTACTAAAGGGGAAAGATAAAACAGACAGATAGATAGAGAGACAGATGGGTAGAGAGTATAGAGGTAATACAGAAAATACACAACCCTCTTACAACCTACCTTATACCAAGGAGGGAGGGTCAGAGGAGTCCGAGGTCGACCCGGGATTTGGACATTGACGCAAACACTTGTTACACCTGAGGTCTGACTTCCCTTTTTTCTCTTCTGGGAACGGGGAGGAAAGGAAGTCTTATTTTCATGAAAGTGTCAAGTCAACAAGTCTACTTTTCAATCGTACCCAAATACGGTCGGTAACGTACTCACGAACGAGTCAGTAAGGTCGACACAGGCTGAGAGACGCTGAGATACCTGGCAATGGGAGGTCCGGGGAGACAGGTCACTCCAAGAGGTCCGTTCTTATGACCTCATCCAACGACACGGGAAGAGGTCCCCTGGAAGGGTTGGGTGCCTAGTCTGAACGCGGAGAATGTAGAGGACGTAACCGTCCGTTCAAGAATGGTGGTTACGGTCTTCATACATAAAATTTCGACAATTATTGATAAGAAAAAAAAAAGAGAAATAAATTAAATATGTCGTCGTTTTTTTTTTTTAGTGTTAATGCACAAAGACAAATGAATATAAAAAATGACAATTTTGTTTGAACATAATTTAAGTTTTTGAATTTTCTAGTTACATCGATAACTAATACCAAAAATTTTTAGAACATCATTCCAGTGGTCAAAAATTTACCCACAAACACAGATAGAGACACTCTCTCTTTGTCTCTCTGTGTCTCTGTTTCTATCTCTGACGCCCATATTTCCACCGTTGTCTGACTCGATTCCTTATTACTTTTATGTTTACGAAGGACTGGGTAGTGACTGAAGTCCTTCAGAAGTCACCGAACCGACCGGAGTCTCAGATAAACTACACCGAGAAAGTTGGGAATGTATACAAATGTATCGGTTTAGGTGGTCCGAGAAAGAGGTTTGGTATAAAAAATTTCCAGACAAAGTTGATCGTCAAACCTTACTGATAGGACTGACTCTGAGTGGTTAACACAATCATTATAGAACCATTTTCATTCCTTTAGTGAGATAAATCGTTTTATAATTTTAATTATAAAAATAAACCGTTTGCGTCTTTAATATAAAAGTATAATTAATGTTTAATTTATATGTAGGTGTGTAACCTAAATTTCTATTTCACATTTCTTTCTAAATTAGTTTAGTTAGAGTAACTTACGAGACTAAGAAAAAATATCACGAATAGTTTTAGAATTACATTACTAGTACGTTACAACTAAATTACAGAGAAAAGAGGAAAATAGTAAAGTACTTCTGTTCCAAAGACTACAGAAAGAGTTCGTATATGAGACACACACACACACACATACAGATATATATATATATATATATATATATATATCTCTCTCTCTCTCTCTCTCTCGCGCGCGCTCTCGCTCTCTCTCTCTCGGACCGTTTATATTCGATTCATTTTTATTAAGACACAAACTTATTTACTCGCTAGTGACTCTGGTATGAGATAAAAATCATGGGGCGTTCATCATAGTTTGTTGTATCAAGCAAGTTAATTTTACGACATTTAAAAACCTACTCACGTTGTTGAATAAGTTTTTCCTCATATCGAAAACACCACCAAATAAACGTCTGTGTATTGACTGCATAGAAGTCAATTCTTTTGAAAGCCTACAGAGTAAAATACTTGAGTATCGTTAGTTGAACATACTGGTAGTGCATGGTATCAGAGACAATTCCTGTTAGACTCCTGTGACTAATAAATCGAAACCCTCAAACGTCTATTTTGTTCAGTTAAAGGACAACATAAAATCTCTAATTATCGGTGTTTGATATTCGAAGAACTTCAGTCTCTACAGTTAAAGAACTTCAAAGATCATATCACAATCGAGGTACCAAATATGTGTCGTTTGAGTTACTTTATTTACAGTCAGTCGTCCTTCTGTGAAATGTCATACGCCTCTAACACGATGCATACACAGCTAATAACATACCTGTCGGCACCCGTGAATTTCACTTTCACACTTGCACAAGTAACGAGTTAACACAGGTAAAAACAGAGAAACTCTGGGGTTCCTGAGAGTCGGAAGGTCCGAGGAGACAGGTACCCTAAAGGGTCCGTTCTTATGACCTTATTATGTTATATTATGTTATTATGTTATATTATGTTGGGTTATTACCCAACGGTAAAGGAAGAGGTTCACTCGTGAATTTACCGAACGTAAAAAACACTTCATATAATAAAGTATTACTCCACTTCCCAGTGTGTGTGAGGTTGTCTATACCCTTTCGTTCGTTCCCGATATCAAGGAAATCATGTTTAGGTGTCAGGCAAAAGTCGGGAACGACGTTCCTTCTATTTAAGTATTACTTTTTTCGTTATCATTCGTTCCGACGGTCCTTCCAGATATCTAAGATCTCTTTCTTCACTTTTTCCCTTTCTACAAGGCTTTTCCTTCTATCAGTCTTTTCTTTGACTTTGATCTTATGAATTGTGTCTTTCTTTTCGGAAAAACGGATAAGAACACAGGCTAATTTTCAGGGGTAAGGATCAAGAACTAACCAAATAAAAGAATTTGAACAGAGTGTAATCGTTAAAAAGAGTAACCCCTAAAAAAAAAATTTGAGGACGATCTTTAACTTCGGATTATTATATATGTCAAAAAAAAAATTAGAGGTTATGAGATTTGAGTCGTCTTTATGATTAGTAACGGAGGAGTTTACGTAAATAAGTGAACTTTTTATTTGTGGCAGACGGATGATACACGATCAATGACAAGTTCCACGACTCCTAGGTCACTATTTGATTTGTTTTTCCAGACGGAAGTGTCTCGAATCATAATTATTTGCACTAGAGACTGTCGTTCTCGATCCACGGTTTCATTCACAAAAGACAGTCAATAAAGTGAATCAGGAAGTGGCTATTATAAGTGTAAAGTGTATGCTTCTCTGCCGAAACTATCGATTCACACAATCAACGAGTCGGTACTGACTGAGAAACGCTGGGGTACCTGACATCGGGGTGGTCCGAGGAGACTTGTACCTTAAGAGGTCCGTTCTTATGACCTCACCCATTGGTAAGGGAAGAGGTTCCGTAGATGGACTGGATCCCTAACTTGGACCCAGAGGACTTGATGTCCGTCTAATAAATGGTAGACTCGGTGGTCCCTTTGGGGTTTCAATAAACGTTTCTAATGGATCGAACATTTACAGTCTCAGTCCTTGGTTTAGGTAAATTGGAGGTCTCATAAGTGGACTTTGTCGTGAGACGTAACGAGGAATTTATAGACTCTTACTCGCGTTTTTGTTTAGGAAATGGATTAGAGTCTCGTGGACCGAGAACCAAACTCAAGAGATCAAGAAAATATGTGTGTGTGTGTGTGTGTGTGTGTGTGTGTGTGTGTGTGTGTGTGTCTCGATACTTTGATTAAGTATCGAAGGAAACAATTCTTTCTTTAAACCCTACTTTCCGGTTAAAGGAGTAGTTTCTCGGAAAAAATCATTTAGTGACTGTGAACGGGTTCGTTAATACGTTCTCTTAACCTTTGTTCCCCTTGTACGAAGCATTGTAGTATCAATGATTTTCTGACCTTTTGAGATTTCCGGGGTTTAAAAATATCGATAAACTGTCGATAAAATTTAGTCATGATCTGTCTCTCCCTTTACTTTTATGCAATATAAAAGTTGAAAGTAACCGTTAGACAACATTCTTGACTTACAATCTACTTCGTTCAGTAGGTATCATTTATATTAGTAGTAGTAGCCAATAACAATTATTGTACGAAGTCCATTTTTTGTTTTCTCAGTTAAAGTAGAATTATATCGGTTCAGACTTGTAAGAAAATTGTAAATATTTATCCTTAAGTTGAACTGAACCTACTTGGGAATTCGAAACACGTTATTCTGTCCGTAGTGAGACGAATGATAGAAGGGAACGGTTTCAGGGGTAGTCTCGTTGACGACGAAATCAGAAGTAATAGAATCAGAGACCGTGAAAACAAAAACACAAATAGAGTGACGAGGATTGTGTTTTGAACCAGAGGTCCGGTGTAATCAGAAGGTTAGGGAAGATTTTACCCGGGAACTTCAAGTGTACTGACACCAGTTGTCCAAGGAGAGTCGATCGAAAAACAGATAGAGGTCGTCGTCTATTTTGAGATGCGAGGAAGTTTTCTAGTAGTCGGTGTTTTAAAACCGGGCAATCTTCGTAAAGTCGAAGGGTCAACCACGACCACCATCTCTTAGGAGGACGGTTACGTCCTCGACGTTCTCTGACCACCAGACTAGGGACCCGGCCCTTCTAGGGGACCTCTTCCTTTACCGTTGGGTGAGGTCATAAGAACGGATCCTTTAGGGTGCCTGTCTCTTCGGACCACCCGATGTCAGATACTCCGACATTTTCTCAGTCTATGCTTACCCGTATGTGTGTGTCTTCGTACGGATACCGGGGGTAGTTTACATGTTTTAAAGTTTTATTCTTATCGTTTAATCCAGTGTAGTGTGGTTTATTTTTTCGTTAAGTTTACAAGATTATAAACACAAAGTCTCTTTTCTCATTCCAAATGAGGTTTACACTGTTATTTCCTGTAAAAGAAATTCTTAATCCATTTACGGTGTTTAAGAAGGAATCACTCACGCACACAAAGGAAACATAAAAGATTAATCGGGGTGCGAAAGAAGAGGTACGTTTGGTCAGTAACCCTTCTGTTTTGGTTGTTTTTAGTTTCACTGGAGACACACCCTTTTCGTAATCAGATAGATCAAATATTCGAACCTGGGTTCCCTACAATAGAGTCTACGCAGATCTTGTTTTACCTTAATCGTTAATGTGTCTAAAAGAGGTGTTCTTAACGTAATTTTTATTAAATTGTATGAACAATGCATATGAAATTAGTATAATAGGGTATTCATTTCTTGGTGACTAGAGTTTCCAGTCATATATTAATGTTACATACATGTTCCCCCTTATGTTGGGATCTGTCACCTTACATTACAATCGCGATACTAAGAAAAAAAGGAAGAAATATGTAAAGTGAACTTCTTTGATCGAAGAATGGAGAGAAACAGTTTTACTACTTATCTTAAGATTTTCCTTTCTGAGAGATCTAGACCGTGTAACGAACTTTATATTGTTTTTATGTGACAAAAGTATATGTTTCTATTATAGCAGTAATTCATAGAAACAACGACAACAAAAATTAGTTCAATATACGTCTTCATAACTGAGATGTCACCTTATCTCTTAGAGTTAATTGGTATATGTACATATAAATTGAGTACTGGAAACGGTCTCTATATTTTTATTTACGTATAAACAAGTTGTTAGAACCAACACACGATGGTATCGTTTAACGTGAAGTGTCTAAAAGACTCAATCTAAGACATGAAGAACTCGTACCTTACCCTTTTACAAGAGGGACAATGAATAGATTGGTCTTCAGATAATAACTTTAAATATGGTTTATTCGTTTTTTTACTATAATAGACGGAAATAACAAGAGACCACAAGTTCTTTAAAAAGTACGTACAGGGAATACTATATATTCTTTAATAATAACGAGTGTCTCTCGGTCTCTACTACACGATCTTTATATCAGATCGAATCCGAAACCGTGAAAGACCGAGATGTGAGAATAAGTCGTTTAACCCAGATATTGTGTCTCTTTTCTATTACCGAGAGAGAGAGAGAGAGAGAGACTTTATATATATACACATATATAAAACTACGGTGATGGAAGATACACTAAGATGAAACTTCTGGTCTCTTTTTATACGGTTCACTGGAAGAAGGTTTCTTTGTAATTGTTTTCATTTAGTGGTGGAGAACCAGATTTTTACCTTCGTCATTGTACGAATCAAAGGTTTCGAATCACTCTTCTTTTATCCTCTTTTGGACGAATGACTGTCAAAATACCACTTCTTAAGATCCGTGAGTGAATAACCGTCAGACTATTTGTTAGTCAATGAATCGTAAATAAAAAAAGTAGTACTACTATTAAGATGGAGTGTCAGGGAGTTTGACACACAACCCGTATTTCTAAATGAAAGATCGCGGATTTCGAGACTAGAAAGGGTTTAATTTATACAGGGGTTAGAGGATAAGGAGTTTTTTATATAAAAAAACTAAATTACCTTATTTATTACTTATTTTTGGTTCGTTTGTTTTTAATTTAAAAACATCCCTGTTAATAATTTTTCTAATCTTGGAAATCATCTTTGTTAAATACACAAAACAAAAAATTTCTTCTTTTTGTAGGGTTGGCTAATCTTTTAATAATGTTTTAATAATGTTTTATTACGGAAAGAGGGACAGACAACTCATATAACGAAATTATTATCTCATCGGTGTCATTATCAATCCTGGAATAAAATTTGATCAATACACAGAAAGTGTATGTAATGTGTATGTATATTACTCATAATAGTACGAAATATTACATTTCTTTATCGGATATGTCAACATGTTAATTATAAATTTGTAAACCCGAAACGACAAACGAACAAGGAAAATGGGAAAACTCACAGACCGTCAAACGACAGTACTACGTAGGTAAAACCGGACGGGGTGTAGTTGCAATCGGTAGGGTCACCAAAATCGACGGCACTCAGTGACAAACGGTTTCAACGGATAGTGGTAAGGGGTTTGTAATAGTTTCCCGATAACAAGGGTAGGTACTTGGAATTACAAACGTTCATATTGTATGACATACCGATCCTACTCAAGTTCTGTCCTGGGGGTAAAGATGCAAAACGCTCATTCGTTTCGTACCCCAACCAACTGTTCTAGCAGTAGAGAGTTAAAAGAGACGTAAACATGGATGAAAAGGAAAAGAGAGTAGGGTCGATTGATCAAAGGTGCCGATTTGAAAATTAAACATACGAATAAGGTCTGAAAAGGGAGGTGGTCACTAAAGTGAGAGAGTTATCGTGGATTTTAGTCAAAAAATGATCTAAAGGAGGAAGTAGATATTTGTATCAGTTCGAAGGTGTAGAATCCGTTCTTTTTGACGCAAAAGATGGTCAGTGGTAACATGAAGGAACGGACTTGATAATATCACCGAAGGTTGAACGAGGGAGAAGTAGGTCAGATTGAGGGACGTTGTATCAGGATAACGTCTCTATGTCGTTAGTGTCACTAGAAAAATTTGATACTTAATACACTGATCGAGGAAACGAGGTTTAGGAGGTCTGTTAGAGAGAATTAAAAGAGTATAGGAGGTGAGACCCAGTCCACGGGGATAAAACACGAAAATATTATAGGTACATACGAAGATAATACTCTCTACCGCTATTAGTGTAATTAACATAGAAAGAAGGTACCTTAATAAAATTAAGTCGAATGTCACATAATAGACAAAAACTTAAGTGTTAGAGATTGTTATTCTCCCCGAATTATTTACAGAGGAGAATTTACTTTCTTATTTACTGACATAAGACTTTAACATCTTATATTTACTTATAAAAGACTTTAAAAAGGAAATATCGGAAGACCAACAATGAAGACTCACAATCTCAATGTACGAGAAAGAGGACGGTTTCATAAGAGGTAGGATTTAAATCGAAAATACAGAAAGGGTAAAGTTCGATAGTATCGTTTACCATTAGTTAGAGGTTTCCTTTCTGTTTCTAATAGGGTCCCCCTTTTTTAGAAACCTATTCTTTGTTTACTGGACTTAGTTCAGAAAGTCATACAGAAAGTTTAAAAAGGTCATACACGGAAACCAATTCAGTGAATCAAAAAATTAGAATTTTACTTAAATATCTGAATATTATTCTCAGTTTCATATTATGAACTCTTTTCTGAAACATTATACAGTCGAGTATGTGTTTATTATTACGTACACTTCCAAATAGTAAATCCGTAGTCTTTAGTAAGATTGTCGTAGTTGATAAAATTGAATAAATTATTTCGCCGAAAATTTTCCACTGAACAGGGGTAGATTACCCCCGTAGATATATAAGTGTAAAATGTCTACCCATGTAATTCCGTGTCTCCACAATATAGTCCGTGAATACTTTTGTACCGTTTATTCATTGTCTCGGTTATAAACTATGGTCCTGTTCAAAGAGATCTAAGACTCAAGAGATGGAGTTTGTTTTGTGTGAGTAGGTTTTATAAAATTCTGTTTCTCTATGGATCTTCGTAGGACTGGAGTAACAGATCATCTGTATGATAGTAACTTTTCATAAGATTCCTTCCTGTTCCCATTAACTCCTATGATTTACCTTCTAAGAAGAAAACGAAGAGAAGTATGAAAGAGACATAAGAGACCAAAGGAGATAAGGACGTAGTTTAGAGGGACCGGTAAACGGTGAACGTCAAGTGTCTCTGCAACCTCGGTTTCCACTTACCACCCCGATGTCGGATGTCTACTGCCGACTATCCCGGACCCGGCGTCCGTGGGGTTTAAGGCCGTTCGAGACGTCTACGCAGGGTCCCGTGACGTCCGTAACACGTCTCTGTGTCGTTCTTTTCCGTTCAGACCTTCTTTGAGTAGTTTCCTCCCCGTGTAGTAGAGTTTTGAACCTTTACTAACACACATCAGGAAAGGACCATGAGTAGGGTCCCTACTTGAGTCTTGTATAAGACAGGCGTCCAAAGTGACTGGGTCCTCACGTCGTAAACAAATTTCCATTCTCACTCCTCGGAAGAATTAATCCATCGAAAAGTCTCTGGTTCTTTTTTTAGATGAAAATAGGTCACAAAAAGAACTTACCATCTCTCTATAAACCTATGCTCACGATTAAATATGTAAATCGTGGAGTACTTGAGTTCCTATTTCGTCGGTTCTGTAACCTTCCCTCGAAACATATTAGTAAACCTAATTCAACATTAAAGACGTTAACAAAGTACTGTTTGACTTCTTTTTATTTAAGTTATACCAAATCGTTTACGTTGTGTTACCAACATTACTTTCTTTAATTTTGATTATTAATACCCCTCCCTCTTTTCTTTTAATTACTATGTACGTAGTTTTACAATACGACATCAAATGTGATTTTAAACAAGACTGAATTTTTTTTTTACTCCTAGATTCGAGATACCGGTAAAAGTTTGTAACATAGTTCCTTGTTACTTTTGACGAGTAACCTTAAAAACATGGACGAGGTTCTACGTCCCCATTTGTGTCTAGAATTACCAAGATCTCCTTTCCCTTTTTCCCTTACGTCTTCCTTCATCCTAATAATGACGTTAAAATTCAAACTTTGTTTTAAGTTAAACTTTTTATTTTTAAGGTAACAAAACCTAGATTAAAGAGTTATGTTTTATTTGTTTTCTATTTCAATTTATGTAATTTTATAAACAGTGAATCTCAAATAGTCATCGTTTATAATATTACGTCTAAAACTATTTACAAACACTGTTCAAATTCGTTTAAAACCGAAATTTTAAATCTCTTTCCATTAACGGTTTATACATAAAATAAGAAAATTAGGTTTAGTAAGTCCCCCTTTCTTTGTTTGTCTTTAACGGGGGTCACAAAATGAAGGAACTATATTAGGAATTTTATGTAAGAGAAACGATACGAAATAAAGAACCTGTATATAAGATGAGTTACGTTTTATCAAGAAGATTTATTTAGAATAAAAAGTCATGAAACGTTTTTTTCGTCGACATCAAAGGAGAAATTGTAATGCACCATTTTTCAAACCGGTACCGGTATATTTTCTACCAGTTTTTAAGATTCCGTCTGACAATTTTTATGTAATTTTCCTCGTTATTATTCTATCACAGTTTTCGAATAATGTCACTTGTTTTAAAATTTTCGTACTCCCATTATTTTTGTTAAAGTTCTTCACATCAGTAATTTATAAAGTTATAATACCATTGGTTTATATCTTGTTTCACATACAAGAAAACTTGTAAAAGATATAGATCCTAGGTTTAGTTGTACCTGTTGACTTGTATTAGTCATAGTCAAACTCAAAACAGTGTCAATTGTTCGGTTTAACTACGTCTAGTTTTGTGGAAAAAGTACAGTCCTTGTCTCGAACCAACAGTTTTTTCGTATCACTACTCACTGGTACCCCTCTCTAGGGTCGTTATTAGTTAACGGTTAGTCAGTACCTTTCACGAATAAGACGGGAAGATGTTCGGAGAAGTAATGAGCGACACATGGCTAGAGTCCTCTCTCTTCTATTTCCAAGGAAAGTTACTTATCTCGTTATCAAAGATACGTCTCTTTACCTCTCCTTTCGTCGAATCTACCCCAAATCTTTAGTGAAAACAAATAATTACAAAATAAAAAGGTAAATTTTTCTATTGAAAGAAATTCACCGTTATCTTTATTGATTTTACCACGATTTTAGACGAAAAGAGTTTTACCCATTAAGTCGTAAAGGAATTTATTTATTCAGTCTCTAGATTTATATTCATCATCCTTCACTAATTGACTTCACTTATACAAGAGAAATTTATACATATATATGTGTATGTATATACAATCTTATATAGAGACATACATATATACTACTTACCTTACTACTATGTACCGTCGTTAAAGAATTCTTATAATTTTCCAATTAGTTTTATTATCAAAGTTTATTTCAAATGTATTTATACGTACTAAGTATTTCCGTTTTAGGAGTCCACCGAACTTAAATGTCTACGAAAAAAAAAATTTAATTTTAAGACAAGAGAACCCTAGATATGTGTTATTGTAACTTAGGGTGATCTTCCGGTTTTTTTTCAATAAAGAGGAAAAGACGGATAAATAAAAACTTTGTCTACGTAAGAGAAAAGGAATTCACTCAGGTGTTCATGAAGCCGTGGAAGGGACTCGACGAGTCGTATTGATTTACGAATACCATCCTTTCGACCAGTCCCTTTACTAAAACTTGCATAAAAGCATCACCTTTTGTCCAAACGGTTTTATCAAACTGAAATACTTTCCCCTCTTGTCGACATAAACCAAATATTATTTAGAAAGTGTTTAGTCATTTTCGTTTATCTGTCGTGTTGACGTCGGGTATTTTCACCTTTTATAATTTGTTGTCCGTCACTTCAACAATTTGAAAGGGTGTCTGTAACGTCCAAACTTTTTTTTTTTTTCGTAGATCTTTTAGGTGTGTCCGTTGAGTGTACTTTTTCACCTGTCTTAGTGTAATCTTCCTCTCTTTCTTAATAACGACTAATCTCCTTCTTAGGACAATTTCACTGAAAAGATCCGTAGTCCTACTTCCACAGGTGGCGAGAAAGGAGGAGGATAATGCCTTACAATCACGTCTTATTAATGAACGAACGGGTTTTACTGTCCTGTGACTGGGACGTCTGAATAACTTAATAGTAACGGACGGAGGTCCGGTACAGCCCCCAATAAGTTAAAACGGACTCCTCCTGTTAGATAATACTCTCTACTCAGTTCTTCCGTAGGAGGAACTAACGGGTGGCTTTGGTAATAGCGTCGTGTCTCTCCCGTAACCGTCCCTCACCTGTCTGTTCTGTTGTGACTAGAGCTAATGGGTCCCTGTTCTATGTTAAATGTAATGAACTTCGGTGTCCTGTCTCCCGTTAGTCGGGACCCTTAGCCCGCCGTCGGGGCCTCACTCGTCCATAATTGTCGTCTCGACGCAGACTCGGAGAACGTATACGACGAGCACTGGAAATCGGACTCTTCGATCATTGACTAACCAAACTAGACATTAATACATTTAGTAAAATGTAACTCTTTGTCCTAACAAGAGGTTTTGATCTTCGTTTTTGGTCTCACGATTGTATACTTTTGGATACATAGTATAACTGAAGTAGTATAGACAGAATTTAATAGACGTGATTCCATTAAAGGGACGGGATCGTCAATTAAACTGGATCCCTTGAACAACGTTGATTTTAACAGATGGTCATCACTTTTGTTGTCGGAGTTAGGATTGGAGTCGACGCTAGGGACATCGGATGTTACGAAGGACAACAAAAAGAAAGGGGTTTCAAAACCTATTACTTACTTTCGTAGGAAACTCGTATTCCGGGGTCACACGTTACACTGACCTCACTACAACATTTTAAAACTAAACTCTGAGACGAGTTATTCGGCTAAAATGCCCCGATTACTATTGTGTCTTTCTTTAACTTATTACGAAAGAGAAATCTGAACTAGTAATCGATTTGAAATGACCTAGGGTTATAGGACAATTTGACAAGATGATTTAACCTTTTAGTATGAGATAAAAATAAAGTAAGTTATTCTTTACGAAATAATGTATAAAAATTTTTACTAAATTATCTCTTTCTTTACGAATGTAAACGACACCTAATATTTCCAGTCCCTGATACCATCCCCAAAGAGTTATATTACTATACAAGTTAAATTATATAACCTTATTATCAGAAGAGTTTTCTGGATCATTACCCATCTAAAAAGATTAGAACACTCAAGGACAGTCGTTCTCTATTTTAAGGTTATCTTTGTTACCGAGTGTAAAAGATCTATTAATATATTCTTAGGTACCCTTTGACGAAGTTTATATTTTTTATTAGGTACAATAAAGTCTTAAGAGGACGATACGATAATCATATAGACGTCTTCGACTTTTCGTTTATTGGAGAGTAAGGGAGTACTTGTGACTAATTAATCCCGTACATTGCTCCCACTAAACACTCTCTCGAAACGTTTTGTTTTCGAAACACACTAAAATACGAACTTAGGATAAGACTTAGTCCGATCGCTGATTTCTTTTAATATAATTTGGTGACTGAATTTTTAAGCTTATACATGATCTTTTTCAATTTTTTACTGAGTCAGGGAGAAAAGTTCAATCTTAAATAATTTATTAGTTCTACGAAACATAAACACAAGTTAGGGTCGTATATGTGTTTAACTATATGGGGCTCAAACCATAGGGTCCGTGTATACAGCAAGTAAAGTTTACCAAGTACTTTAACTACAGTTCTTTTTATTTTCTTCTTTTCAATAATGATTTAAATCGTATATCACTCGTGACTTTGTTAATAACTAACCGACTATTGTATTTTGTATCTAAAAATCATTCGTAACCTAATTTCTAGTGTCCTATAATTATACACATTCCCTGGGATATAAAACGTCAGCTCTTCTAATTGGAGAAGTACAATCCGAATGTCCCCTACATGTTGAATCCCCAAATCTCGTTCAGGGACCTCAATCTGAGAGACGAGACCTTAGCATGACACATAGAAACTCGTTGAATGAATCGGAGAGACCCGAAGTTAAAAGAGTGTGTGTTAGACCCCTATTATTATCATGAACGGTGTGTAACAACATGTCTAATTGACCCTAATATATGAGTATTCTCTGTAAATGATCCGTGAACCGTGTTTAATACGGGAGTTATTTTTAATCGTAAATGACCATTCACGTGTCGGTTTCCAGTAAGTCGACCCACTTCCGTCTCGTAGTTAATTTTTTGTCCGATGGGAAAATAATTTTGTGTAATAGTGGAGAGGAGACCCAGAAAAACATAATTAACGTAGTTAAAACATGTGAGTCAAATCGTTTTCATCTTTTAAGTTTATTTGGTTCGTATATATACAAACTTTAGTAGACATTCGGGTTGTAGTTCTTTCTTCTCAGTCGTCGAACCGTATACAAAATGGTCCATCTAAATAAACAAACGGATACTACACAGATGTAATTTTACGACGGTGTGTGATATTTACCCCGGACTTTAAAAGTTAATGTATTTTACATCTACCTAAAATAACACTGTCATTGTTTTTCTGTCCTATTACTTGGTCGTGTCGGTCAATAGATTTGTCCTCTCGTCTCCCAGACCGTTAGTTGACTGTCGGTGTCTTCGAAATAGTGTTCCAAAGTGAAATGTGTGTGTGCACACGGACGTGAAAAGTATGAATACTTTAGTACAATTACTAAGTGGTTCAAACCTATGAGTGAAGAAAAAAATTGTCATCTAATGATCGTAATAAGGCACGGTTTTGACATAGGGTAGTTAATTTTAGAGACCGAGACCTAAGTCTGTTTAGACCCAAGGTAACAATTGAGACTATGAATGATCGACACACAGGGACTCGTTGAATGATTCGGAGATAGATATTTATTTCCCGTAATTAGTAGGTATGGTCAGTCAAGGATCCTTTGTAATTTATCTTATTAGGTATAATTTGTGTATTGTGTCAAGAGGTTTTAATAATCAAAAAATTTTTAAAACAGAGACACTATTAAAATTTACGGACCAACCACCAGGTAGAACACCGATCTTATATTAATAGTTCTTAAATCTTTAAATCAAGAGAAAGGAGTAGTGATAGTATCTTTCCGACAGTAGAATGTATATATAAAAACGGCTGACAGTCTAAGATAGGAATCTTAGTCAATGATCTTCGTTTTAAAGGGTCTATATATACCGTCTTTGGTTATGTTATAAAATTTCGTTAGTAGGAGGTTAATTTTTACTTATTTATATATTTTCAAGGACCTAGTCACGTGTCCGTAATTTTTTTAGAAAGACAGTATAAAACTTTAACGAAAGTCTTTCCAATACAGAAAAGATAGTCATAATGTATTCTAAGGTTGAAGGTATAACAGTGAAAAGATTTGACTCCACGTTAGAGATGACATGTTTAACGTTTTAAAATTGGTATGTGGACGTATCTAAAAATGTATACATATGTAGATACATTGCTACTGGGTCTAGTTATATCTCTTTGGAGGTTATGGGACCTTCCAATTATGGAAGGTTCAGTCTACATTTAAGATAAGACTGTATATAATTATATTCCGATCCACAAAGAAAATAATTAAACAACGAAAAAGAATTCGAAAAAAATTTACAACTCAAAATTCGGTTGAAAAAGTGAGAGGGTGAAAATAGTTTTCCGAGAAATCAAGAAGAAACGAAAGACGGTATTCCCACCACAGTAGGCGTATAGACTCCAATAACTAAAGAGGGTCGTTAGAACTAAGGTCGAACACGAAGTAGGTCGGGATGTAAAGCGTACTATATGAGACGTATATTCAATTTATTCGTCCCACTGTTATATGTCGGAACTACATGAGAAAAGGGTTAAACCTCGATCAGTCAACAAGTTACAGGGTATGATTGACAACGAAGAACTAGACGTATGTCTAAAGAGTCTTCCGTCCATTCCACCAGACCATAAGGGTAGAAAAATTCTTAAAAGGAGTCAAACAACGATAGTTGTGTCAGTTTCTGAAATCGTATCAGTCACTTCGTCTTCATCTCAAAAAGACCTTAAGAGAACGACAAATGTTACCTACAACCGTTAACTTAGAGACAAAGGAAACGGAAAAGATTTAGGTGAAACATGTAGTCCTTCAAGAACCAAGCACATGACAAGTTCGTATCAAACCTCTTAAAACTCGCAATGAAACGATCGTACACTTTACTCACGTTAAGACGCCATCAAACTTGTAACTGTAACAGAAAGAAACCCTAACCTTACTTTTGACTGGAAAAGGTCAGGACACCGGTGACGACGTAAAAGGTTTAAACGACCGTATAACTCATGTCGTGAAATCCTGTAGTAGAAAATTCTAAATTTTATCGAGTCGATCTTTAGGTAGTAGAGGTGATCTAAACAAGTATCACTACGAAGGATTCCGGGTGAACTGAAGCGTTAGGTTCTACAGACCGAGATCCACTCACTAGTGTCGTAACACTAATAGACCCAGCAATCTATAAAAAACACATCAAGAAGACACATAAGAACGGTGGAGTAGAATTATAGAAGACGAAGACAATCAAGGTATGGTAAAGACAGGAAATAATACGGGTAGAAACGTACTTTACAAGGGAACCATAGAGATTAAAAGAACTTCTCTAGAGATCAGAAAGGGTAAGATAACAAAAGGAGATAAAAAACGTAACCAGTGAACCCCTCCGAAAGAGTAGAAAGGAACGTTAAGAAACCTTGAGACTAAAGTCTACCCATATAGAAAGGAAAAGAGGTAGAAGTGAAGAGAAGAAAAGAGTCGATAAACATTCCGGGGGAGTCTGTTGGTAAAACGGAAAGAAAAAGAACCCCAACCACAACTGGTGACAGAGTATATGTTACAATGTTTAGAGGCTGACGTCAAAAAGTTCATCAGACACCTAGTCTCGATTAGGGAACTTAGATAAACAGTGAAGGTGACATATTAACATTCCCTAAACTAAATCCAGTATGGACTTACCAGATCACCAATAGAGATGAAAAAAGTTCAGACTTAAACCGTTATTCCTCAAGTACTAGACTTTGTATCAGTCGAGGGGCAGAACAAAAACGACTGACATTTCTCGAAGAGATATAACCCGATGTTTCTTATATTAGTTAGACTATAGTCATAACTGGTAGACCACTACAAGTACACATCTCTTTAGAGAACACAATAACCTTTTCCCACATACGACACTGGTCACGTAAGAAACCGTTTTGAGATAATCGGAAACGGGACGAAGTAAAACATGGGGTTCCGGTTTGAACGGACAATGAGGTCCATAGAGAACTGAATTGAAAACGTAAGGTCAGGGGATATAACTTTTCCTGTAAAAAAAAACTACAATCAATAGAATGTGAATTTTATTTACTTTAGTGTGTTATATACAAGAAGACACATACGGTAGAACACGAGTCTTTTAACAAAGACTCTAAGTAGGACGATACATGGTTCAAAAAAGAAAATACGTAAGAAGGAGATATGCTCCCGAAGGGTCCACCACGACACCATTTCTTGAGTGGAGGATTACGTCCTCTGTGTCCTCTACACCCGAATAAGGGACCCTGACCTTCTAGAAGGCCTCCTCCTTTACCGTTGGGTGAGGTCATTAGAACGGACCTTTTAAGGTATCTGTCTATTCGGATGTTTGATATCCGGTGCCCCAGGCTTTCTCAATCTGTACTGTCTCGTTGACTCGTGTATGTATCTTTTTTATTTAATAAATGTGTTTCATTTCCTAAATTTTAAATTCAACTCCTCTGTTATGGTTAATCATGAATTTTAAAAGTTTTTACAGTATATTAATCCTTATTTACAGTTCTTCTTACATCTTTGGAAATGTTATTTTCCTTTTTATTTAACCACTTTAATTGGTAGATTTTACCTCTTGACATTATAAAATTAACCTAAGTCAAGTCAAGTCAAGTCAGTGAGTCGGCACAGGCTGAGAAACACTGGGGTACTTAGTGTCATGAGGTCCGGAGGGACAGGTAGTGGTTGAGGGCCTCAAATGAGTCTGAGTGCAGGTAGCTCAGTCACTACAGTAGGTCGGTAGAGTAGGAGACAGTAGGGGAAGAGGAGGACGGGGATCAGGGAGGGTCGTCGTTTCAGAAAAGGTTACTCAGTAGAGAAGTGTACTCCACCGGTTTCATGACCTCAAAGTCGAAATCGTAGTAAGGAAGGTTTCTTTAGGGTCCCGACTAGAGGAAGTCTTACCTGACAAACCTAGAGGAACATCAGGTTCACTGAGAGTTCTCATAAGAGGTTGTGGTGTCAAGTTTTCGTAGTTAAGAAGCCACGAGTCGGAAGAAGTGTCAGGTTGAGAGTGTAGGTATGTACTGGTGTCCTTTTTGGTATCGGAACTGATCTACCTGGAATCAGCCGTTTCATTACAGAGACGAAAACTTATACTATGGATCCAACGAGTATTGAAAAGAAGGTTCCTCATTCGCAGAAAATTACAGTACCGACGTCAGTGGTAGACGTCACTAAAACCTCGGGGGTTTTTATTTGACAAAGGTGACAAAGAGGTAGATAAAGGGTACTTCAC
>SJYO01007722.1:2009770-2052625 GCA_006410555.1 Capra ibex
GAAGAAGTGTCAGGTTGAGAGTGTAGGTATGTACTGGTGTCCTTTTTGGTATCGGAACTGATCTACCTGGAATCAGCCGTTTCATTACAGAGACGAAAACTTATACGATGGATCCAACGAGTATTGAAAAGAAGGTTCCTCATTCGCAGAAAATTACAGTACCGACGTCAGTGGTAGACGTCACTAAAACCTCGGGGTTTTTTATTTGACAAAGGTGACAAAGAGGTAGATAAAGGGTACTTCACTACCCTGGCCTACGGTACTAGAAGTAAAAGACTTACAACTCGAAATTCGGTTGAAAAAGTGAGAGGAGAAAGTGGGAGTAGTTCTCCGAAAAATCAAGGAGAAGTGAAAGACGGTATTCCCACCACAGTAGACGTATAGACTCCAATAACTCTAAAGAGGACCGTTAGAACTAAGGTCGAACACAAAGAAGGTCAGGTCGCAAAGAGTACTACATGAGACGGATATTCAATTTATTCGTCCCACTGTTATATGTCGGAACTACATGACGAAAAGGATAAACCTTGGTCAGACAACAAGGTACGGGTGAAGATTGACAACGAAGGACTGGACGTATGTCTAAAGAGTTTTCCGTCCAGTCCACCAGACCATAAGGGTAGAGAGAGTCTTAAAAAGTGACAAATAACACTAGGTGTGTCAGTTTCCGAAACCGTATCAGTTCTTTCGTCTTTATCCACAAGAAGACCTTGAGAGAACGAAAAAGGTACTAGGTCGTCTGCAACCGTTAAACTAGAGACCAAGGAGACGGAAAAGATTTTGGTCGAACTTGTACACCTTCAAGTGCCAAGTGCATAACGACTTCGGACCGACCTCTTAAAACTCGTAATGAAATGATCGAACACTCTACTCACGTTAACACGCCATCAAACTCGTAAGACACCGTAACGGAAAGAAACCCTAACCTTACTTTTGACTGTAAAAGGTCAGGACACCGGTGACGACTCAAAAGGTTTAAACGACCGTATAACTCACGTCGTGAAAGTGTCGTAGTAGAAAGTCCTAAACTTTATCGAGATGACCTTAAGGTAGTGGAGGTGATCGAAACAAGCATCACTATGAAAGAAAGGGGTGAACTGAAGTGTAAGGTCCTGTAGACCGAGATCTACTCACTAGTACGGTAGCACTAATAGGCCCAGTACTTCTAGATAAAACATGTCAAGAAGATACATAAGAACGGTGGAGAAGAATGATAGAAGACGAAGACAATCCAGGTAAGGTAAAGACAGGAAATAGCTCGGGTAGAAACGTACTTTACAAGGGAACCATCGAGATTAAAAGAATTTCTCTAGAGATCAGAAAAGGTAACACAAGAAAAGGAGATAAAGAAACGTAGCTAGTGACTTCTTCCGAAAGAATAGAGAAGAACGATAAGAAACCCTGAGACGTAAGTCTACGAATATAGAGAGAAAAAGAGGAAACGAAAAGTAAAGAGAAGAAAAGTGTCGATAAACTTTCCGGAGGGGTCTGTCGGTAAAACGAAAAAACGTAAAGAAAAGGTACCCCTACTAGAACTAGGGACAGAGGACATGTTACAGTGCTTAGAGTCAGGTATCAAGTAGTCCGTGAGATAGATAGTTTAGATCCGGGAAATTAGATAAAGAGTGAAGGTGACATATTAGTATTCCCTAAACTAAATCCAGTATGGACTTACCAGATGACCAAAAGGGATGAAAGAAGTTAAACTCAGACTTAAACCGTTATTCCTCAAGTACTAAACTCGGTGTCAGTCGAGGAACAGAACAAAGACAACTGACATATCTCGAAGAGGTAGAAACCGACGTTTCTTATATTAGTTAGTCTAAAACCACAACTGGTAGACCACTACAGGTACACATCTCAGAAGAGAACACAACAACCTTCTCCCACAAACGATACTGGTCACGTAAAAGAACCGTTTTGAGATAATCAGAAACGGGACGAAGTAAGGCGTAAGGTTCCGGTTTAAACGGACAATGAGGTCCACAAAGAACTGAAGGATGAAAACGTAAGGTCAGGGGATATTACTTTTCCCGTAGAAAAGACCCACAATCAAGATTTTCCAGAACATCCAAAAGTACCTTGGTAAGTTGAAGTCGCAGAAGTCGTAATGACCAACCCCGTATCTGAACCTAATGGTACTAAAACTTACCAAACGGAGCCTCTACTTGTCTTTAGTAAGACAGTAAAAACTCTAACGTAGGTTCATGACGTAAACCTGAGAAAACGACTGGTACTACCGATGAGGTAAAGAAGACTCCCTAAGGACGGGTGTCATCATCTATATTACCAGAAGACTCAATTTGAGTGGGTAAGGTCAGGTAAAATCAAACGACTAAGGATCTTACAGCTGCAAGTGAGAACGGTAGAGAACAAACTGGTGAAGGTTAAACGGAACTAAGTACCTAGACTGTAAGGTCCAAGGATACGTTATAACGAGAAATGTCGTAACCTGGAACGAAGATAGTGGTCAGTGTAGGTGTCGACCCATAACAAAAACGAAACCGAGGTAGGGAAGTAAGAAAGACATCAATAAAGAGGTGACTATAGGTCATCGCACAACTCGTGGATGACTGGACCCCTCAAGGAGAAAGTCCAACTAAAAGGTTTCAATAAAATCTACAAAAATAAATGTCAGTTATTTTACAATATTTTACAGTATCGTCATTGAAAACAAGTTTATCTAAAATTCGATTAAAAATTTAAATAAACCTTTACGGTTTTTAAATCTTATCTGTTCGGGTAGAAATTTTGTTTGACATTTTACAGTTATCAGTATTATCTCGAAATTATATTATTAATACATTCACACTATAACCGTATTTCCATCCATTTATCTGGTTCTGTTATCTGGTTTCTTGGTATTACATTTGACCGTGTATACATAAGTGAACTTACCATAGTTTCCTTAGTTGTGGTAAATTTCTCTTATTTAATGTCATATAGCACGACTTCGTTATCCTATAAATATTCTTTTTCTTTTTCTTTTGGAACTAGAGACGGAGTGTGTATGTTTTTGAATTAACCTCTAATTCTAAAGAAAGGAATACTTATAGAATAAAGATTGAATTATGTATTTTTACCACAGAACCACTGTGAAGGTAAACGTAAAGAAACCTATGATTATATTACATTGAAAATTTTAAAAGATGAACATAAAAAGAGAAATATTATAAACGGAAACCTAAAAAAAGAATAAAAGAATAATTCTATAGGTGATGAAAGTATTTATATGAGATTCTCATTCAGATTAGTGGGGAAAAATAATATATACAACAATTAAGTATCGTACGTATAAAAGTATTGTATCAAAAAAAAACCCCCCCCCTCTTTTAACGAAATGTTTAAACACGATCAAAGGCAAACGTTCCTTCACTCAGTCATCTACATATATATATATAGGGGAAGAGTGAGAACTTGGACGGAACATGGGGGTGTAGGGCGGGAAGATCCAGTGGTGGCTCGTGGTTCGACTCGAAACACGATCGGTCGTGCAAGGGTGATCGATGGAATGTGTGTCCTCACTTACTGCAGTCAGGATTAGATGGTCAAGTAAGGTGTAAAGGCGACGGGGTGACACAGATGTACAGGGAAGAGGAACAGACACAGAGATAAGGACGGGACATTTATCCAAGTAGACGTGATATAAAAAATACAAGGTGTATATATACAACTATAAACCGAATATTTTAATCATCTAAATAAAATAAATCCGTTTAAATAATTAAGAAAAGGAAATGTGGATTATGATATTCACGTACGAACCTGTAAGAAAAAGGTTATATTACGTCTTTTATAACACCAAAATAAAATACGAAAATTTATAGTTAGAACAACTATAATTGTAACCATAAAAGAATCTTAATAACAATACTGAAATAAAATTCGTTATCAATAGAACAACAGAGGTATAGTAAATGGATTACGAATTGTTTAGAAAGAAAATTTATAAAACTCTCCGGTAGAAGTGTTGAAGATTTTAACTTACATAAAAATGTAAATTACCTGAAATATCAAATAACAAAACTAAACACACAAAAATGGATACTGTTATGTAGATGTATTTTATGATAAATATCAAACTTCTACTGTCTCTCTTAACGTAGATCCTAACCGATCTTTAATTTCGCGTTACGAAATTTTAACTATAGTCGTTGGTAGGAACACAACTTGGACTGGCTTCGAAGGTCTGTACTAATTTTCCTAGTATATACACAACCTCTTCTAAGAACTCTCAGGGAACCTGACGTTCTAGGTTGGTTAGGTAGGATTTCCTCTAGTCAGTACGCACAAGTAACCTTCCTTACTACAACTTCGACTTTGAGGTTATGAAACCGGTGGACTCCGCTTCTCGACTGAGTAAACTTTTCTGGGACTACGACCCTTTCTAACTTCCGTCCTCCTCTTCCCCTGCTGTCTCCCACTTTACCAACCTACCGTAGTGGCTGAGTTACCTGTACCCAAACCCACCTGAGGCCCTCAACCACTACCTGTCCCTCCGGACCGTACGACGCTAAGTACCCCAGCGTTTCTCAACCTGTGCTGACTCACTGACTTGACTTGACTTGACTACTAATTGATTGTGTTTCTTCTCTTAGATTTCAGTACGAAGAGGATGTTGAAAAATTGTCGTTACACTGGGATTCTCTGATCTCAGTCGTACAATTACGATCAACTATTCATCCTTTTAAAAGGACACCCGGAAGATGACAGAACTAAGTCGGTTCTTTGTACCCATCTAGGTTGTGGACCAATCTTGAGACGAGGTGTTTGGCTTATTTTGTTGTTGTTATTTTTATAGGGATCAAACACAAAAAATATAGTGTCTACACTAACGTTAGGATTCTCGTTATAACTGATCCAGTATCATACCTATCTATAGTAGTACAGAGTTTTACTTGTATTCATTATAAAATTTGAGGTCACTAGATCTTATTACGTACTTAGAAACGATGACGAAGAGTCCTTTCCGTCTACCTATATTTTATTTCTATTATTTTTATTATCTCTAATTTATATGAAGGTATGTATATATTTTAAAAGTGAATATAAAATTTATATACCTCTTATATTCTTCCTATTTTTAATTGTTCGTTATAAAATGACTTTCCTGAACAAAACGGTGACGATTGTCTTCATATAACGTACGACTCACTATTCATATGTGTCAAGACATAAAGTAATACACTAATGTTCACGATTTACGTATACTCAAGATACTGGTTTTTAAAATTTCAATTTATCTTATATAAATCTTCACCTTATACTCTTACGATAATATTCGGGAGACCTTAGTCGTTAATCCTCCTCTTTTAGAAACGAACAGAGTTTTATAAGAGACCATGGTAGTCTTTCTCTTACGACTCTCTTCTCCGTGGAAAACAGACTGTTAGATTCTTGTAGGGGAGTAACAGGGTAAGTAAAAATATTTTATAAGGAAAAACACTTTGTTCTCTCGTCTATAACGGGATAAATTTAGGGTAAAATTTGACGTCTTAATCTAAATATAAGGGATGTCTTCCTATTAACTTTTCATAAGGTTTAATCGAGAGATCCTTTACAGACATTTAACCACTTTTTCTTGTTGGGTAACCAAGATACACGTTATTAAGAATGACATGTGTAAGAATGTCAATAAATCAAATAAGTGGATAAGTATATAGATAAATTGTTAGTGACACCTTTACATCCATATATTCGACCTGTTTCGAAACCTAGATAATTTGTGGAAATCTAAGTCTTGATGAGACGTTCCCAAATTGTCAAATCACTGGTAGTTTACTTTGTCAAATCATTGTCTATTATCCGATTGATTCGTGTCTTTTACCTTCTTAGTTGTGAGGAATCACCTCCACTACCTTAAGGTCGACTCGATAAAGTTTAGGATTTTCTACCACGACACTTTCACGACGTGGGTTATACTGTCGTTTAAACTTTTTGAGTTGTCACCGTTGTCTTGACCTTTTCCAGTCAAAAGTTAGGTTAGGGTTTCTTTCCGTTACGGTTTCTTACAAGTTTGATGCTGCATCAACATGGATAGAGTGTACGATTGTTTCATTACGAGTTTTCAGAGGTTCGATCCGAAGATGTACCTGGTTCTTGAAACTCTATAAGTTCGACCTGAATGGTTACTGTCTCCTTGGTCTCTAGTTTAACGGTTGTAGACAACCTAGTATCTTTTTTGATCTCTTAAAGTCTTTTAACAAAGTAACTGATGTGATTTCGGAAACTGACACACCCAGTGTTGTTTGACACCTTTTAAGAATTTCTCAACCCCGATGGTCTGGTGGAATAGACGGAAGACTCTTTGGACATACGTCTAGTTCTTCGTTGTCAATCTTGACCTACCTTGTTGCCTGAGGAAGGTTTAACCTTTTCCTCTTGCAGTTCCGATATATAACAGTAGGTCGAATAAATTGAATATATGTCTTATACACACACACACAATCAGCGAGTCAGCACGGGCTGAGAAACGCTGGGGTACCTGACGTTAGGTGGTCCAAGGAGACAGGTACTCTAAAAGGTCTGTTCCTATGACCTCACCCAACGGTAAAGGAAGAGGTCCCCTAGAAGGGTTGGGTCCCTAGCTTGAGTCCAGAGGACGTGACGTCCGTTTAAGAAATGGTTGACTCGATGTTGTAGTACGTTTTATGGCCCGACTTACTTCGTGTTTGACCTTAGTTCTAACGACCCTCTTTATAGTTATTGGAGTCTATACGTCTACTGTGGTGGGAATACCGTCTTTCACTTCTTCTTGATTTCTCGGAGACCTACTTTCACTTTCTTTTCTCACTCTTCGACCGAATTTTAAGTTGTCAGTGTTTTACCTCTAGTACCGTAGACCAGGGTAGTGAAGTACCGTTTATCTACCCCTTTGTTACTTTTGGTATTGTCTGAAATAAAAGAACCCGAGGTTTTAGGAACGTCTACTACTGACGTCGGTACTTTAAGTTTCTACGAACGAGGAACCTTCTTTTCGATACTGGTTGGATCTGTCGTATAATTTTTCGTCTCTGTAATGAAACGACTGTTTACATTAATTTGGGAAGGAGTCAAGTCAAGTCAAGTCAAGTCAAGTCAAATCATCGATATTACAAAGGTCATCAGTACATACCTGTACTCTCAACCTGGTATTTCTTTCAACTCGTGGTTTCTTAACTACGAAAACTTGACACCACAACCTTTTCTGAGAATTCTCAGGGAACCTGACGGTTTTCTAGTTTGATCAGTTAGGATTTCCTTTAATAAGACTTATAAGTAACCTTCCTGATTACGACTTCGACTTTGAGGTCATGCAACTGGTGGACTACGCTTCTTGACTGAGTGACCTTTTCTGGGACTACGAACCGTTCTAACTTCCGTTCTCTTTTTCCCCTGCTGTCTCCTACTCTACCAACCTACCGTAGTGGTTGAGCTACCTGCACTCAAACTCGTTCGAGGCCCTCATCCACTACCTGTCCCTTAGGACCACCCGACGTCAGATACCCAAACGTTTCTCAGTCTGTTTTGACTCGATGACTTGACTTGACTGACTTAACTCCTTCCCAAATTAATGTTTCCCAGAAAATTGGTTTTACTAGTCCCGAAACATAGGATTAACATAACGATTTGTCGACACACTAACTCTCGCAACTGTTAGTTGAATGAGGAGAAATTTCACATAGAAATCATTATTGATGGTCTATCCTCCCTGATACACCCACCTAATACGTCTTTTCTACTTCAGAACTCGTTTCAGAGGTAGTGTATTATACTCACTTTCGAGAAAAATAGTTACCTCCGACAGGAGTTAAAGGTAAGTACGTTGAAACTGTTGGGTTGACGGAAAGTTCGTAGATTCACTTCGCAAGTATGATTCGGATAATCACCGTGTCGTGTGGTATGTTTGTTAGGTAAATATATAAGAATGGTAGAAACACACAAGTTACCTCAAACTATTTAAAAAACTGATAAATTTAACGTTCAAAGAAAATGAAAGAATATTTTTACAAATTTGTACCCCTTCTTTTACTTTCACACTCTTTCCGTGATCAATATCCTTCGGATCAAGAGTATTTTAATAAAAGTCCGTTTAAACCCTTAGTAATTCTTACTGTTTCTTCACCTAGCAATTAGAAGTTGACTTTGGAAAAGACGTTTAAAGTATAGAACATTTATGCAATTCTTACGTAGTATTCGGTATCCTTTGATGGACAGTATAGTCCTCCTTAATTTCTACTAAGATAAAAATAAATAGGAAAGTTTATTGGTCGAAAACCGAAACAACTAAGGACGCTACCAGAGAAAACAAAGAAAACGTAAATAAAGACACGATTAAAAGTTCTAAAGAAAGGAAGATGATTGGGACCCCAAGAAGTAAAGAAGGAAAAGATCAACGAAATCCACAAGTCAAGTCAAGTCAAGTCAGTGAGTCAACACAGGCTGAGAAACGCTGGGGTACTTAACGTCGTGTGGTCCGGAGGGATAGGTAGTGGTAGAGGGCCTCAAGTGGGTGTGAGTGCTGGTTCCTCAGTCACTACGGTAGGTCGGTAGAGTAGGAGACAACAGGGGAAAGGGAGGACGGGGGTTAGGGAGGTCGTAGTTTCAGAAAAGGTTACTCAGTTGAGAAGTGTACTCCTCCGGTTTCATGAACTCAAAGTCGAAATCGTAGTAAAGAAGGTTTCTTTAGGGTCCCGACTAGAGGAAGTCTTACCTGACAAACCTAGAGGAACGTCAGGTTCCCTGAGAGTTCTCATAAGAGGTTGTGGTGTCAAGTTTTCGTAGTTAAGAAGTCACGAGTCGGAAGAAGTGCCAGGTTAAGAGTGTAGGTATGTACTGATGACTTTTTTGGTATCGGAACTGATCTGTCTGGAATCAGCCGTTCCATTACAGAGACGAAAACTTATACGATAGATCCAACCAGTATTAAAAAGAAGGTTCCTCATTCGCAGAAAATTAAAGTACCGACGTCAGTGGTAGACGTCACTGAAACCTCGGGGGTTTTAATTTCGGACTGTGACAAGGGTGACAAAGGGGCAGATAAAGGGTACTTCACTACCCTGGCCTACGGTATTAGAAGCAAAAGACTTACAACTCGGGATTCGGTTGAAAAAGTGAGAGGAGAAAGTGGGAGTAGTTCTCCGAAAAATCAAAGAGAAGAGAAAGACGGTATTCCCAACACAGTAGACGTATAGACTCCAAGAACTATAAAGAGGGCCGTTAGAACTAAGGTCGAACACAAAGAAGGTCAGGTCGCAAAGAGTACTACATGAGACGTATCTTCAATTTATTCGTCCTACTGAGGACGCGACAGCGTCGGACCATGAGAGTCGACGACGGGGACTGGAGCCTACACCCCATTGAGGAGAACCGACGATAGGAAGCCCGCACCCCAGGAACGAAATCCACATCTCAATCCAATAAATAAACTGAAAAAAGAACAAAGAACTCCATACAGACATAACGATACTTGGAAGGGGAATCGTGACGAAAATGTCACAGGGTGTCCAAAACCCAACAACACAAAAGTAAAAGTAAATAAAGATACGTATAAAACTAAAGAAAAAATTAAAGAAGACACTAAACGACCAATAAGTCGTCGCACCAAAAGTCGGAGGTATACAACCTTAAAAATTATCAAAAAGAAGACATTAACTCTAGATTAGAATGAAGTGACACAAGTCTTTTCTACGAACCTTACTAAAGTTAAAAAAACTTAAATGGTTCCGATCTAAATAACGGGTCCTACACTAGATAGAACTTCTTCCAAGACATACAGGAACTCTTTTTCTACTTTAAGTAACAAAACCCTACCAGATAACATAGTACATTTGAAACACAAAGGAACAATTAAAAGACAAATCAACTAGAAAGGTATCCACACTCACCCTATCATTTCAGAGGGTGTTAATAACACAATAACAATTAAAGGGGAAAGCATGAACAATCATAAACAGAATGTATAACGCCACGAGGATACAACCCACGTACATATAAAGATTAACAATACAGAAGAAGAACCTAACTAGGAAACTAGAAATACATCACAGGAAGAAACAGAGAAAAGTGTCGGAAACAAAATTTCAGATAAAATAGACTATACTCATAACGATGGGGACGAAAGAAAACCAGAGATAAACGTACCTTATAGAAAAAGGTCGGGAAGTGAAAGTCACACATATACAGGGGCAAAACTCCACCCAGAGACATCTGTTGTATATATCCCCAGAACAAAAACATAGGTAAGTCGGTCAGAAACAGAAAACCATCCCCGTGAGTTGGGTAAATGCAAATTCCATTTTTAACTATTCATGCTAGGGAAACGGTAAATTAAATAACAAAACCCAAACTCGAATATGTGGGAAAAACACAAAGGACAGATCTCTTATAGGAAATCGTAAACAACTTCTCGACCAAACCACCATGACTTAAGAGAGTCGAAAACGAACAGACATTTCGAAAACTAAAGAGGAAGTATAAACTTACTCTAGGAACAACCCATGTCATTCGACCCGACATACATTAACAGAAAGTAGTGAAATTCATACAGAACGGTAAGGGAGGACCGGACTTCTCAAAGATAACTTTCTAGTCGACAATAGGAATACCCTTAGAGGAACACACAATAAACAACAAAAAGGGAAGGACGAAAATTATAAACAAGAAACACAAACTAGAAACAATCAAACTAATTATACACAGAACCCCACAAATTCTTCTCGACCGTTCTTATGCGTCTTGACATTCTTTTTCTAGAACTACTGGTTCTATTAGTACTACCATACTAGTGAGTGGATCTCGGTCTGTAGGACCTTACACTTCAGTTCACCCGGAATCTTTCGTAGTGATGCTTTTTCCGACCACCTCTACTACCTTAAGGTCAACTCGATAAAGTTTAGAACATTCTACTACGACACTTTCACGACGTGAGTTATACGGTCGTTTAAACCTTTTGAGTCGTCACCGGTGTCCTGATCTTTTCCAGTCAAAAGTAAGGTTAGGGTTTCTTTCCGTTACGGTTTCTTACGAATTTGATTGCGTGTTAACGTGAGTAGAGTGTCCAATCATTTCATTACGAGTTTTAAGAGGTTCGGTTAGACGTCGTTATACACTTGACACTTGAAGGACTACAAGTTCGACCAAAATCTTTTCCGTCTCCTTGGTTTCTAGTTTAACGGTCGTAGACGACCCAGTAGTTTTTCGTTCTCTCAAGGTCTTTTTGTAGATGAAGACGAAAGAACTGATACGGTTTCGGAAACTGACACACCTAGTGTTATTTGTCACTTTTTAAGATTCTCTCTACCCTTATGGTCTGGTGGACTGGACGGGGAACTCTTTAGACATACGTCCAGTCCTTCGTTGTCAATCTTGACCTGTACTTTGTTGTCTGACCAAGGTTTATCCTTTTCCTCATGCAGTTCCGACATATAACAGTGGACGAATAAATTGAAGATACGTTTCATGTAGTACTCTTTGTGATCCGACCTTCTTCGTGTTCGACCTTAGTTCTAACGACTCTCTTTAGAGTTATTGGAGTCTATACGTCTACTGTGGTGGGAATACCGTCTTTCACTTCTCCTTATTTTCTTGGAGAACTACTCCCACTTTCTCCTCTTACTTTTTCAACCGAATTTCGAGTTGTAAGTCTTTTGCTTCTACTACCGTAGGTCAGGGTAGTGAAGTACCCTTTATCTACCCCTTTGTCACCTTTGTCACAGTCTGAAATAAAAACCCCCGAGGTTTTAGTCACGTCTACCACTGACGTCGGTACTGTAATTTTCTGCGAATGAGGAACTTTCTTTTAAATACTGGTTGGATCTATCGTATAAGTTTTCGTCTCTGTAATGAAACGGTTATTTCAAGGTAGATCAGTTCGATACCAAAAAGGACACCAGTACATACCTACACTCTCAACCTGACACTTCTTCCGACTCGTGGCTTCTTAACTACGAAAACTTGACACCACAACCTCTTCTAAGAACTCTCAGGGAACCTGACGTTCCTCTAGATTGGTCAGGTAAGACTTCCTCTAGTCGGGACCCTAAAGAAACCTTCTTTACTACGATTTCGACTTTGAGGTCATGAAACCGGTGGAGTACGTTTCTCAACTCAGTAACCTTTTCTGAGACTACGACCCTCCTTAACCCCCGTCCTCCTTTTACCCTGCTGTCTTCTACTCTACCGACCTACCGTAGTGACTGAGCTACCTACACTCAAACCCACTTGAGGCTCTCAACCACTACCTGTCCCGCCGGACCGTACGACACTAAGTACCCCAGTGTTTCTCAGCCTGTACTGACTCACTGACTTGACTTGACTTGACCCCACAAAGCGGAACCCAAATAAGACAAACCCTGAGAGACACAAAGAACCTGAACCCACTAATAAAGGAAGGGGTAAAATCACTTGAAAAGTTGATAATAGAGGAGTTCATAAAAGAGTACAAGAAAGAAAAACAGAAGAAGAAGACCCTGAGGATACTAACTGTTTGGTAATCGGTCTGAGTAGTTCTTTGTTTACCTCTTTTTATTTTAGTTATTTTAATCTTTACTTTTACCTCTCTAGTGTTGTCTGTTGTGTCTTTATGTTTCCTAGTATTCTCTGATGATAGTCGTTAATATACGGTTATTTTACTTGTTGTACCTTCTTTACCTGTTTAAGAATCTTTTCATGTTGAAAGGTTTTGACTTAGTCCTTCTTTATCTTTTAGAATTGTCTGGGTAGTGTTCGAGCCTTTAACTTTGATTAGTCTTTAGAAGGTTGTTTGTTTTCGGGTCCAGGTCTACCGAAGTGTCGACTTATGATGGTTTTAAAATCTTTTCTCGATTGTGGATAGGATGAGTTTGAGCAGGTCTTTTGACGTCTCCTTCCATTTGAAGGTTTGAGTAAGAGACTCCGGTGGTAGTGGGATTATGGTTTTGGACTGTTCTACGGTGTGTGTGTTTTTCTTTTGATGTCCGGTTATAGTGACTACTTGTATCTACGTTTTTAGGAATTGTTTTAAGATCGTTAGTCTTAGGTTGTTGTGTAATTTTTCTAGTATGTGGTACTGGTTCACCCGAAATAGGGTCCCTACGTTCCTAAGAAGGTATAGACGGTTAGTTAGTTACATTATGTGGTGTAATTGTTTAACTTTTTATTTTCGGTATACTAATAGAGTTATCTACGTCTCTTTCTGAAACTGTTTTAGGTTGTAGGTAAATATTAATTTTTGAGAGGTCTTTCATCCTTGTCTTCCTTGTATTGAGTTGTATTATTTTCCACATATACTGTTTGGGTGTCGTTTGTAATAGGAGTTACCACTTTTTAACTTACGTAAAGGGGATTTCAGTCCTTGTTCTGTTCCCACGGGTGAAAGTGGTGATCATAAGTTGTATCAAAACCTTCAAAACCGGTGTCGTTAGTCTCGTCTTTTTCTTCATTTTCCTTAGGTTTAACCTTTTCTTCTTCATTTGGAGAGTGACAAACGTCTACTGTACTAGGAGATGTATCTTTTGGGATTTCTGAGGTGGTCTTTTAATGCTCTCGATTAGTTGCTTACATCATTTCAACGTCCTATATTTTAGTTGTGTGTCTTTAGGGAACGTAAGGATATGTGATTATTACTCTTTTATCTTACTTTTTAATTCCTTTGTTAAGGTAAATGGTAACTTTACTTTTCTTATTTTATGAATCCTTATATAGATGGATTTCTTTGATTTCTAGATATATATCTTTTGATATCTTGCGACCACTTTCTTAGTTTCACTTTCACTTTTCACTTTCATTTCAACGAGTCAGCACAGGTTGAGAAACGCTGGGGTACCTGACATGGTCCCCCAGATGGTCCAAGGAGACAGGTACCCTAAGAGGTCCGTGATCATGACCTCACCTAACGGTAAGGGAAGAGGTCCCCTAGAAGGACTGGACCCCTAGCTTGGGTCCAGAGGACGTAAAATCTGTCTGCGAAATGGTGGACTCGGTGGTCCCTTCAGGTTTTTTTAGTTTCTCCTGTGATTATCTACCTTTTTATATCGTACAATTACCCAGCCTTCTTAGTTATATCACTTTTACTCATATGATGACTTTCGTTAGATATAAGTTACGTTAGGGATAGTTCGATGGTTACCATAAAAAGTGTCTCGATCTTGTTTATTAAAGTATTAAACATACCTTTATGTTTTTTGGAGCTTATCGGTTTCGTTAGAACTCTTTCTTCTTACCTTGACCTCCTTAGTTGGACGGACTGAAGTCCGAGATGATGTTTCAATGTCAGTAGTTCTGTCATACCATGACCGTGTTTCTGTCTCTATATCTAGTTACCTTGTTTTATCTTTCGGGTCTCTACTATTTAGGTGCGTGGATACCTTTGGAGTAGAAACTGTTTCCTCTTTCACCTACTTTGACGTCGGATAATATGTCTCACTTCATTCGGTCTTTCATTTTGTGGTTATGTCATATGATTACGTATATATACCTTAAATCTTTCTACCATTGCTATTGGGACATATACTCTGTCGTTTTCTCTGTGTTTACATATCTTGTCAGAAAACCTGAGACACCCTCTCCCGCTCCCACCTTACTAAACCCTCTTACCGTAGCTTTGTACATATTATAGTATATTCTTTACTTAGCGGTCAGGTCCAAGCTACGTCCTATGTCCTACGAACCCCGACCACGTGACCCCGCTGGGTCTCCCTACCATACCCCTCCCTTCACCATCCCCCCAACTCTTACCCCTTGTGCACATGTGGGCACCACCTAAGTACAACTACATACCGTTTTGGTTATGTTATAACATTTCATTAATCGGAGGTTAATTTTATTCATTTAAATTTTTCTTTTATTTCTACTAAGATTCTGAGTCCTAAAAGGACTACCGAGTCTATCATTTCTTAGACGGACGTTACGTTCTCTGAACCTAAACTAGGGGTCCAACCCTTATAGGGAACCACTTTCCTTACCGAAGGGTGAGGTCACAAAAACGGACCTCTTAAGGTACCTATCTCCTCGGACCACACAATCTCAAGTACCTAAAAGTCTCTCGACCTGTCAAGTCAAGTCAAGTCAAGTCAGCGAGTCAGCACAGGTGGAGAAACGCTGGGGTACTTAACGTCGTGCGGTTCGGAGGGACAGGTAGTGGTTGAGGACCTCAAGTGAGCCTGAACGCAGGTAACTCAGTCACTACGGTAGGTCGGTAGAGTAGGAGCCAGTAGGGGAAGAGGAGGACGGGGGTTAGGGAGGGTCGTAGTTTCAGAAAAGGTTACTCAGTTGAGGAGCGTACTTCACCGGTTTCATGACCTCAAAGTCGAAATTGTAGTAAAGAATGTTTCTATAGCGTCCCGACTAGAGGAAGTCTTACCTGACCAACCTAGAGGAACGTCAGGTTCCCTGAGAGTTCTCATAAGAGGTTGTGGTGTCAAGTTTTCGTAGTTAAGAAGTCACGAGTCGGAAGAAGTGTCAGGTTGAGTGTAGGTATGTACTGGTGACCTTTTTGGTATCGGAACTGATCTGCCTGGAATCAGCCGTTTCATTACAGAGACGAAAACTTATACGATAGATCCAACCAGTATTGAAAAGAAGGTTCTTCATTCACAGAAAATTACAGTACCGACGTCAGTGGTAGACGTCACTAAAACCTCGGGGTCTTTTATTTCAGACTGTGACAAGGGTGACAAAGAGGTAGATAAAGGGTGCCTCACTACCCTGGCCCACGGTACTAGAAGCAAAAGACTTACAACTCGAAATTCGGTTGAAAAAGTGAGAGGAGAAGATGAAAGTAGTTCTCCGAAAAATCAAGGAGAAGTGAAAGACGGTATTCCCACCACAGTAGACGTATAGACTCCAATAACTATAAAGAGGGCTGTTAGAACTAAGGTCGAACACAAAGAAGGTCAGGTCGCAAAGAGTACTGCATAAGACGTATCTTCAATTTATTCTTCCACTGTTATATGTCGGAACTTCGTGAGGAAAAGGATAAAGCTTGGACAGATAACAAGGTACACGTCAAGATTGACAACGAAGGACTGGACGTATGTCTAAAGAGTTTTCCGTCCAGTCCACCAGACCATAAGGGTAGAGAGAGTCTTAACAAGTGTCAAATAACACTAGGTGTGTCAGTTTCCGAAACCGTATCAGTTCTTTCGTCTTTATCTACAAGAAGACCTTGAGAGAACGAAAAAGGTACTAGGTCGCCTGCAACCGTTAAACTAGAGACCAAGGAGACGGAAAAGATTTTGGTCGAACTTGTAGACCTTCAAGTGCCAAGTGTATGACGACTTCGGACCGAACCTCATAAAACTCGTAATGAAATGATCGTACACTCTACAGACATTGACAAGTCATCAAACTCGTAAGAAACCGTAACAGAAAGAAACCCTAACCTTACTTTTGCCCGGAAAAGATCAGGACACCGGTGACGACTCAAAAGGTTTAAACGACCGTATAACTCACGTCATGAAAGTGTCGTAGTAGTCTGTACCGACTCGTGATTGTGAAAGTGAAAAGTGAAAGATACTAAAGTAGTAATCGTCCACAAAAGGTAAAACTTTCCTTCTCCTCCTAGATAGGTCTGTCTCCTTTACACCCGTTTTCGAATTTCTGCACTCGCACACAGTGGACAGTCACCTCATCACTACTCAAGGCACATTAGTCTTGTACCCACAGTTCCTATCTTCTTGTAATCAAAGTTCTGTCTTCCCCACTTCAAGTACTTTCTGAAAACACAGTCTCATATCAAACCTACGTAAACTTCTTTACTATTTTACCCTCGTAAAGTACGAATCTCAATATGTTCCTGTCAAAGAATACAAACACATATATGTCCCCTATAATTACCCCTATCCTTCTTTTCTCCTTCGTTACCACTTTTGGGTATCGGTCCCTTTAGAGAAATCTTACCATAAAATGTTCCGTTAAAAATTACATTATATCCTTCTGAACTAGACAAACTCAATTAATCACGTATGGGTTTCCAATCGTACCACGGACTAAACATTGTCTGTAAATCTCTAATATCGTACTTATATCTTCACAAATCTTTGTTCACCAACCTCGAATGGAAACTTTGATTTCGGTCCTCTATAGTAAAATAATGAAAATGAGACTTGACTTAAGGAACTAACACGATATTCCCGTAAAAGGGTACGTTAATGTTATTCCACGAAACCTATATGTAATGATATTGAAAATATTTATATAATGGTAGGAATAGAATTTTGATTTCTATTAATTTCAAGAGGTAAGGATTTAATACTCAACCTCTTTACATATGAAAAATTTACAAATTATAAGAAATTCTCATATTAAGGAAACATAGGTTAATCATCTTTAAGAAGATTTTTCATAAATAACTCAAGATTTTTCCAGTGCCTTTAAGTGTTTTAATCATGAAACCTTTTAAATATGTAACAAAGTCTTGTCAAGAGTGATTCGGACACTAAACCCTGTTCACTAAATTCAAGGAACACAAATTACAGAAAAAGGAAACCGTCTTGTCTGATCGAAATAATGAATCAATTGTAACCGCTCCTAATAATTATACACTTCTACGTTTATTAATAACGAAATAGAAAGAAAAGGATCAAAATGTAAAGGTCTTATTTTAACAAAGTAATTAATTTGAAATAAAAATCAATAATAAATAAATTGTGAAAGGGCCCACCCGATGGCAGATACCCCAGCGTGTCTCAGCCTGTGCTGACTTCGCTGAATCGTCGTCGTCGTCCACCACGTCACCATTTCTTAGGTGGACAGTAACGTCCTCTGTACTCAAACTAGAAACTCAGAACTTCTAGGGGATCTCCTCCTTTACCGTTAGGTGAAGTCATAAGAACGGGTCTTTTAGGGTACCTGTCTCCCCGGACCACCCTATGTCACGTGTCCCAGTGCCTCTGAACCTGTACTCGTTCAACCTATTTTGGATTTTCTACTACGACAGTTTCACGACATGAGTTACACGGTCGTTTAAACCTTTTGACTCGTCACCGGTGTCCTGACCTTTTCCAGTCAAAAGTAAGGTTAAGGTTTCTTTCCGTTACGGTTTCTTACAATTTTGATGACGTGTTAACGTGAGTAGAGTGTGCGATCGTTTCATTGCGAGTTTTAAGAGGTTCGGTCCGAAGTTCTCATGTATTTGGTACTTGTAGGTCTACAAGTTCGACCTAAATCTTTTCCGTCTCCTTTGTCTCTACTTTAACGGTTGTATGTGACCTAGTAGTTTTTTCGTTCTCTCAAGGTCTTTTTGTAGATGAAGACGAAATAACTGATACGGTTTCGGAAACTGACACACCTAGTGTCATTTGACACCTTTTAAGAACTTCTCTACCTTTGTGGTCTGGTGTAATGGACGGAGGATTCTTTAGACATACGTCCAGTTCTTCGTTGTCGATTTTGACCTGTACCTCGTTGTCTGACCAAGGTTTAGTCCTTTCTTCATACAGTTCCGACTTATAACAGTGGGACGAATAAATTGAATATACGTCTCATGTAGTACTCTTTACGACCCGACCTACTTCGTGTTTGACACCTTAGTACTAACGACCCTCTTTATAGTTATTGGAGTCTATACGTCTACTGTGGTGGGAATACCGTCTTTCACTTCTTCTTGATTTCTCGGAGAACTACTTTCACTTTCTCCTCTCACTTTTTCAACCGAATTTCGGATTGTAAGTCTTTTGATTCTAGTACCGTAGACCAGGGTAGTGAAGTACCGTTTATCTACCCCTTTGTTACCTTTGGTACTGTCTAAAATAAAAACCCCCGAGGTTTTAGTGACGTCTACCACTGACGTCGATACTTTAAGTTTCTACGAACGAAGAACTTTCTTTTCGATACTGGTTAGATCTGTCGTATAATTTTTCGTCTCTGTAATGAAACGACTTTTTCCAGACAGATCAGTTTCGAGACCAAAAGGTCATCGGTGCATGTCTACACTCTCAACCTGATATTCCTTTCGACTCATGGCTTCTTAACTACGAAGACTTGACACCACAACCTTTTCTGAGAATTCTCGGGAAACCTGATGTTCCTCTAGGTTGGTCAGGTAGCATTTCCTCTAGTCAGGACTTATAAGTAACCTTCCTGACTACGACTTGGACTTTGAGGTTATGAAACCGGTGGACTACGTTTCTTGACTGAGTGACCTTTTCTGTGACTACGACTCGTTCTAACTTCTGTCCTCCTCTTTCCCTACTGTCTCCTACTCTACCAACCTACCGTAGTGGTTGAGTTACCTGTACTGAAACTTGTTCGAGGTCCTCAACCACTACCTGTCCCTTAGGACCACACGACGTCAGGTACCCCAACGTTTCTCACCCTGTGCTGACTCTTTGACTTGACTTGACTTGACTCGTACGTTCACGTAAACGTGTACCCGGTTTATCACATAATATCAACATTTTCGTAATAAAAAAAGACAGTTTTTGTGGGTTCACTCATCATAAGGGTAACATGTCTTCTCATTTACATATTTCTCTCTTCACTAGACGAGTTCCAATACGTCGATATATAGTTCTTTAAACTTTTGACACTAGTTTTGATTATACAATGTCATCAATCACAATTATAAACTACAATATATAGTTAGTATTTGTAATTACCTGGACGATGAAGAGAATTAGACACCTCTAATTTCGAATCGATTAGTTACATCAAATAAGGAATGTTACTGTATAATTCATCTAATATAGGTTAGTGAATAACAAAGAAGTGATTTAAACAATTGAGAGACGTATATAAGGGACGTTTTGTACAAATCATTTTCTTTATTTTACTTCTTTTCATTCAGAACAAATCATTTTGTTCAGTTCATAGAAATACCCAAGATAATAAAGATTTAGTATTTTATTAAAAATAATAATGGTTATGATGGAGGCAATTATAAAGTAACGAGATCCGAATAGTTAACTATACGAATAACTAATAGTGTATTTAGTTATGTGTATTTATAACAAGTAAATTATAGAGTTATATATCACTGAAAGATAAAATTTCTCAGACTTTATCAGAGACCAGGTCCTTAAAATTCGTGATTTTAAAGATTGGTGAATACAAAGTCGTATAGGTTACTGTCGGAAAATAAAAGTGTAAAACATAGAGATTAGTTTTCTGAAAGGGACTTTAGTGGTAATAATTTACCGTTCTGTAGCAATTTTTTAAAAAAAATAAAGCACATGATTATGTTAAGAAGTAGTCCAAATTAAAGGGGAATCAGAAGAACTATCTCAGACAAAGTGGATGATCAAAACTGTAAGGTCAATTCCTTTACAATAGAAAGATAGAGATAATACAAGTCGTCCAGTATAAGAGGTAGTAAATTTTTGTAAAGGTCAATTAGAAAAATTAAAGAGTAAATGAAACATCAATGAATATCTGTTAATCCACGCCATACAATTATAATGAATAGTGAATAGAATATAAAGTAGAAGCGAACATCTTGAGGGAAAATAGAGGTAACATGTACAATTCTAATAAACCCGATTCGTTTTCTAGGAGGAAATTATGGGTTAAATTTCGGTTGAATTACTCGGGACGGTCAAGACTTGTGTTGTCCCTCAAACCATAGGGTAGACCAATTCACCTCTGATGTTATTGAAGGTACTACTCCTGTAGACAAATCTGTTTAGTCTCAAGGTATTTAGGTTGTGAACGGAAGGACTTGGTGACTTTGTAAGTAACAAACATGTAATAGAAATAAGAGAAGTAAGTAATAACGTTTACAAGTACTACTACGAGAAAGAAGTTAAGGGAAATTGATTTGAACTATCCGTATTTTATTTCGTATGTTTCGACTATAGTACATTGTTCAAGTCAAAACGGGGTGACATAAACACAGCTCATGTAAATCTTTTCACTATTTACATATCGAAACTACTACCGGTATCGTTATTATTATCAGTTGTAAATATGTTACAAGTGACATATTCTCTGTGAAATGATTAGTTAAATATAATTGATAAAGGAAATTTGTAGTAAAATTAGAACTTTCACTTTCAAAACCAGTGAGTCAGTACAGAATGAGAAACTCTGGGGTACCTGATATCGGGCTGTCCGAGGAGAGAAGTACCCTACGAGGTCCGTTCTTATGACCTCACCTATCGTCAAGGGAAAAGATCCCCTAGCAAGACTGGATCCCTAGTTTAGGTCCAAAGGACGTGACTTCTATCTAAGAAATGGTAGACTTGGTGGATTAGAATCCTCCTTTCACCCTTTATTTACTCGTAAAACTGACAGAGAAGTTTACGTAAGGAGTAGTTAACACATCGTTCATTCCTATATCATTTATGTACGATATTTTCTAAAGGTGTACGTGTGTGTTTGAAAGACGGGAGGGGTCAAAGGTAAAAGAGAAAGAGGACTACGGAATGAATGGACACCTTCGGACTGGATAAAAGTATATACTTGTCTCTTTAATTAAAGGAGTACGATGGATAAAGTTACAATGAAAGTGTTAAAATGTCACCTTTGTTTTCTTTGAAATACGAAATCATATATCTACACCCTTTTGTTTGGGATCCATACTTATGGAGTAGTTTTGTTTTTTGTTGTGTTTTCGTATATGGGAACATTGAATACTGTTAAGTTAAGTCGTAGATCAGAATCCTGGAAAATGTTGGTACGGTTTACAACACTATTAGTGACTTTTATGTCTCACTTTCTGTACGACCGTCAAAGTTCCTCTTATTATGACCTCACCCATCGGATAGGGAAAAGGTCACCCGGAAGGGTTGGGTCCTTAGCTTGTCCCCAGAGGACGTAACGTCCGTCTAAGAAATGGTCTACTCGATGGTCATGTCTTCTATGATCTTTCATTATTTTCGGAGATTTCATTCATTTTTATAAATAGATTACTTATAATAATGATCTTTTTCGGAATCAGAGAGAGACAGACTGGAATAAATGGAGATAGAATACATGGTAAAATTACAGATTTTCTCGTATTGTAGAATATATGTTCTTGAATCTTCTTACTGAACGAATAAACCTCGTTTTACATTAAGAAATATTGTTGTCCTCTCCATTAGAAACGTTTCTGGACCCTCACACACAAGAGTCAGTAAAGGTTGAGAAACACTGGGGTACCTATCTCATCGGACGGTCCGAGAAAACAGGCACCTTAAAAGGTCCACCCTTATAACCTCAACCAGGGGTAAAGGAGGAAGTCCCCAGAAAGACTCGGTCCCTAGTTTGGACACAGAGAACGTAGAGGACGTAACCGTCTACCTAAGAAATGGTGACTCGGTGGACTCCTAAAGGGAAATTTTCTGGATGCTTCAAATTTTTTTTTATTATTATTACCTCTATCTATGGTACCTCCGTTTGTTTAATGTCATTCGGGATTCCTTTGATAATATTGTATAACTTACTAGTCACTAGTATTATTACAGTTCAGTATTTCCTCTCACTTTAAAATTCCTCACACAACGTAAACTTTTAAGTGTCTTCATAAGTCATGTAAAATTTATATGAAAATAAATTTACATAGAACAGAAAAATTTACTAAGTCGAATTCTCGTAATTAGTAGTCAATAGGTCACTTGAAACTGATATGTCCGGAAACAGTCGTTGTAGAGACGAAAAATTATACGACAGATCCAACCAGTATCGAAAAGAAGGTTCCTAGTTCACGGAAAATTAAAGTACCGTCGTCAGTGTCAAGTGTCACCCAAAAATCGGGTTCTTTTATTTTAGACGGTAACAAGGGTGAAAAAAGGGGTAAACAAACGGTACTTCACTACCCTGGTCTACGGTACTAGAAACAAAAGACTTGTAACTTAAAATTCGGTCAAAAAAGTGAGAGTAGAAAGGGTAAGTAGTTCTTCGAGAAATTAAGGAGAAGTGAAAGACGGAAACCACATCATAGTAGATGTTTAGACTCCAACAACTATAAAGATGGTCGTTAGAACTAAGGTCGAACACTCAATAGGTCAAACCGTAAAACGTCTGACTACTACATGAGACGTACATTCAATTTATTAGTCTCACTGTCATATGTCGGAAACAATATGAGGAAAGAGTTAAAACTTGGTCAGACAAAAAAGTACAGGACAAGATTGACAACGGAGAACTGGACGTATCTCCAAAGAGTCCTTCGTCCATTCCACCAGACCATAAGGGTAGAGACATTCTTAAAAGGTGTCAAACAACACTAGGTGTTTTGACATCAGTCACTTCGTCTTCATCTACAAAAAGACCTTGGGGGAACGGAGGACATACTAGGTTACTTACAACCGTAAACTAGAGACCCAGGAGACGGAGAAACTTTGGGTCAAACATGTAGACCTTCAAGATCCAAGTAGGTACGTCCCTTTGTTCCTCAAAATGAGAGAGGGTCTAGAGATTCTTAAAAGTCCTACCATTTTCAGGACACTAGTAAAAACGAAGACGTCAGTGGCTTAATGGTAAAACGTAAACGATTGAGAAATTGTGTTTTTTCAAGTGTTTTCCTTGAGTTTTCACTAAAGGAAATGTAAAATTCTGATCCTTATTTATTCACATAATACGGACTATTCCCAAATTCTCATAAATGTACTGGTTTCAGGACTCTGAACTTGTGAAGGTCTTTTTTACCCGTCTCTCTACAACCATATGAATTGGGGGTTCCACCCGTCCAACTAAAATTTTACGATCTGAATAGTCTCCAGACTGTCATAAGATTTCGATGTTGAGGGTTCAGTCATCATCATATAACTTTCTAATCTAAGATGTAGTAAAATCAAACGAGAGGGGACTAAGGTTGTTGTAAGAGTCAACGGTTTTACCTCTGTCAGGGGAGTTTTCACTTATATATCCTTTAAAGTTTCTGTACCTAGAGTAAATATACGTTTAGTGATAAAATTCTTTTTGTTCAGTATAAAAGACTTATATTTTGAAAACGTGTAGATCGAGGTCGTAAGTATGATTATTCGAGGTGTAGTGAGGGAAGAAGAGGGGTTCTGAAACCATTATCAAGATGTAGTAAGGGATACAGGAAAGTATAAAATTTTTATCGAAATAATATACATATGACTTTACGTTATTTACTGAGTACAAACTTCACATTAAACATTTTAAAACTGTATATATGATTGGGTGAAGGGACTGTCGAGTCTACCATTTCTTAGACGGACATTACTTCGTCTGGGTCCAAGTTAGGGACCCAAACCTTCTAACGGTCCTCTTCCCTCACTGTTGGATGAGGTTATAAGAACGGATCTCTTAAGATACCTGTCTCCTCTGACCGCCCGATGTCAGGCACCCCAACGTTTCTCAGTCTGTGTCGACTCTCTGAGTGTGTGGTGTTATTTTTGTATCTGGGTGTTTTACTACTGATGTTGTTTCTTATACTTATATGGATAATAGGGGTAAAAGAATGCGGGGAGAATTAGGAAGTGATAGTGGGAATGGACGGTGCAGTGGAAACGGTGTCTGAGTTCGTTTGTGACGTGACAGCGATATCCAATGAAACGTAAAAGATCTTGAAATTTGTTTACCTTAGTATGCCATACGAAGGAGAAGAAGAAAAAACAGATCGAAGGAAGAAAATATAACTTACTCATCACAAACAAAATCCTATATGGTACCTAATACCTTTCCATACCGGAAGGGACCACCGAGGCCCCATTTCTTAGGTGGACGGTTACGTTCGTTGTGACCAAGGTAGGGACTCTGGTCTTCTAGGGGACCTCCTTCTTTACCGTCGGGTGAGGTCACGAGAACGGAAATTTTAGGGTACCTGTTTCCTCCGACCGTCCCATCTCAGGTGTCCCAACGTTTCTCAGCCTGTGCTGACTCGTACGTGTCCGCCTTGTACTTATCTATGTATCAAGTAAGTGAACAAAACAAACAATAGACAAGAGACACAGGTGAGTCCTTAAACACGGGTACATCCTTAAACGAACGGAATGAAGACGTTTAGACGTGTGTAAACTCAGACGGACACAAAACATTTAAGGGTTTAGTAGCTCAGAGTTTAAACCGGCGTGTTACTTTAGTGTACTCCTTTAAATAGTGGTACCCATGGATTCCAGAGTGGGATCTCTAAGACTAAAATAATCGTTTTTCTAAAAATTGTTGAGAGGACCACTAAGATTATTCGTCGTTTCAAATCCTTGGTAACAAGATGTGATGAAGAGTTTCCAAGGTCATATAAATACAAGATATTGATCATAATTCTTACTTAAGACGATACTAACGTTGTGACTTGTGTACATCCTTATATATAAGAATCAGACTTTTACTTTCTGTTCGCGAAGGACCTCGTTGTTGTTAGAAAAGGTTGGACATACAGAAACGATCTCCCTGACTATGTGAAAGGTAAAGTCTTACAAAGAAGGAACTGGAAAACGTCAGCTGGTCTACGAAGTAATAAAGAATAATACTCAAAATGTCTTAGTCTACTCACGATAAACGTAACCGGAGATAGTCAAGGACCAATCCCCGTCTAATTTTACTGATATAATGGAAATCTTCTTAAAGAGACAATCGTGATCAATATAAGTCCTCTGGAAAATTTTCATTTGTTCTTTTGGGAAGGATTATATTAGATAAAACCTCCTACCCTAAACACCAACTGACGTGAGTGTAATAATAAATTTTATTGACGTTTTCTCTCTTCTCCGTGTTTTATATTTTATGATTCTATTCCGTAATACTTTATGATTATGATTAACATTTTATGATTCTATACTGTAATTTTATTTATAGATTTAAAATCTTAAGTGAATAAAACTGAATGACTTGTTTAAATAAACTTTTCTAGAAAATTTTTACGAAAAATCAACAACCTAAACTTCAAAGAGACTTCGTAGAAAANTGAATGACTTGTTTAAATAAACTTTTCTAGAAAATTTTTACGAAAAATCAACAACCTAAACTTCAAAGAGACTTCGTAGAAAAAAAAAAAAAAAAAGACGGTCATCTTAAGAGACTCCGTTTAACTCACTTTATAAAGCGACCTCCCCTATGAAATGAAGGTTCTTCGTAAGGAAACGCAGTACTTTATATAGTTCCTTTCTTTTTTTTTTCTGTTACGATTTTAAACACTGTCCGTTTTTACATATGATAATTATACCATTACTCTAGAAATTAACAGGATATCGAAATTAGTACCAAAACTTTATGGAGACAATTGATAAGTTCATAATTTTGTACGTGGGTGTATCAAAAGTGAAGAAAGTAAATTTATAAGCAACAAAAAGGGAAACTACCGTACAGTTCCCTTCTCTTACGGGAAAGGATGAATAGAGTCTGTAGACGACGATTCCTTTGAAGACAATTAATATGACTGTATAGATTGGACACTCCTAGAAAAAAAAAAAAAATTCTACTCGACCTCTGATTTTTCATTTTTCTTATTTTCTCCTCGATGTAAATTTAGTAAGACATTAACTTACTATACAGATTCAGTAAAAGGGTAATTATTGAACCAAGTAAAAGTATGTGAGTCTCAGAGAAATTGTTAAATTCCAGATTTATCAGTCTTGTACGAAAGATTCGTTAACCTTCCGTTTCCTCTATATAGTTTCCATTCTTACGAGTAAAATACAAATTCCAAGAGGAAAATTTTCAGACGCATACACTAAAATAAAATAAAAAAAACCGTATCAATCATAGAGTCCAGGAATTATCATAGAACGTAGCAATATAATTCCTTCAAGAACGGACTTCCTTTTCTCTTCTAAATAAGGTTACTCTAAAAGATTCTATAACACACCTAACATCTACCGTATCAAAATGTAAATAACTTTAACAGAAAGGAGAACCCAGAATTCTTTTACACGGATTTCGATAATAGCGTAGATAGCTGAGACACCCTAAAGTACTTGCACCGAGAGACAGGGTTCACCAAGTTTTTACTGGAAATACTCGGTTTCAAGTTCGACTCACTTCCAAGACTCTACCTCTAATCTCTGGACAGTCAACAGACCTTCCTATTTTCACATTTTAGTATACACCGTGAGTCAAGTCAGTGTAGTTTGTGACTCTTTACAAATGACTTACTTGATGTGGTAGGGATTAGTGTGAACAGGGAATTCATAGGTGTAATAGTACCCGGGGTTTGTGGGTCTCTACAACACTTACGTCTCGAGGATTATTCATACGTGGTTAATGTCGTCCGTACACGAACGTGGAATTAAAGAATGTCGTTAATAAAAATGACAAATTTACTTAAACTGAACAACTTTTGAGAGGTAGGGTAAGGAGGTGAAGAAAATTAATTGAAAAGTTTTAATTCTCTCTTGTTAGAATCTGTAGTATCTACAATAATTTATATTACCCTTTTCGTTTCGTTTTTTGTACGAATACTCTTGTTATATACTTGTAAAGGACTTCGTACCACGAAAATTTCTTGTTCAAGGGAAATACGTGTCAAGTTATTATAGATTAAGTACCCTCATTATTTCCCCTTAAATTCACTGTTTCCGTTTCTTCGGTTCACACTTACATTCTGAACGTTAAAGACCTCCAGTCTATGAGAAGACGACGTTTGTGGTGATGGTGACTTTTACTTGCTTCGACCTCACCTTCAGAAGTGATCCTTATGGAGGGTAGAGGGTAATATGGGCGATGACACAGTGGTGTCAGAAAATTAAACGGTGTAGAACCAACATATAAAAGTAAAGACTTGTCGACTTCTGTAAGACGTACGGTGTGATTACATAGTAAACCTTTTGTTTAACCGTGATTAGCCGAACAATATAAATGTACTACGTTATAATATGCGCAAACCAATAAACTCTGAATGTACAGGAACGACCTTTTTCTTATTCAATTCGATTACTTAATAAACCCTATCATCGGTTTGATAGATTTTCTGTTTTGACATGATTCTTTTAAAATTTTTCGATTTCAGTATTTAGACCCGGGACCTTCAGGACAATAAATTTGTTGACAAATAAAAATAATCGATGAGTTTTGATCAAAATGATATCGTAACAGGTAATACATGAACCTCCAGATTTCCAAAGTTATGTAACAAGAAGGGTACTTTATCGACAGTCTAATATTAATCTAAGTCATACCGGAATTTCGTGTACACAAAGGAAATTGTAAATAGAAATTTGTCTAAAGATTGAATAATAATCAAGAAAATAAAATTACGAATGTTTCTCTTGACTAAAGGGATTCAATTTTAAATTCATTGAGAACTAGAAGTGATTAAGGTTTAACACATTGTAGTATTTTATTAGATTAAATTTTTCGTTTCCAGAGATGAAATGTATTATATAAGTTGTTGGTTGTTGATTTTTGAAAACACTGAAAAAAAACATTCCCTTAATACATCTGTTCTCGAATCAACTTCAACTAGAGATAAAATATAGAAATATCTATCTCTGAATCTTCTTATTACGATTTTTAAAGATATTGATTATATAGTTAGAGACGGTGGAACTTTACTAAGACAAAGATTCACCTCCTTTCTAACAAAATTTAGAAGAGATAGGTTTTGATTTAATATTTGTGTCTTATTTAGTATATCATCTTACGAATTTGATAAATCTTGTAAAGTGGAGAGGGTAGTTTCACATTCAAACACTGAGTGCAGGAGAGAAAGTTTTCTAGTATCTAAATTCATTATGTACCTGAACGATGGATTGTCAGTTCTCTTAACGATAGTTTTTATGTAAAATTTTTGTAAACTACTTATAAATGTCTTAACGAAGACGAAACTGTTTAGTATTGCAATGTTGAAACCCTTACAACGAGATTTCCGAAGGTTGGATTCCTAGTCTCTTTTCAGGAGGGGATGTAGACCGTCTACCTCCCCCTTTCATTGGTAAAAGTTTTGTACGGGTTCTGGGAGACAAAAGGAATTGTTCCGGAAGGGAGTTTCTTTTGATAAAATGACCTCGGATTTTAGTGACGTCTACCACTAACGTCGGTACTTTAATTTTCTGTGAATAAGGAACCTTCCTTTCAATACTAGTTGGATCTATCGTATAATTTTTCGTCTCTATAATGAAACGGTTGTTTCAAGGCAGATCAGTTCCGATACCAAAAAGGTCATCAGTACACACCTACACTCTCAACCTGACACTTCTTTCGACTCACGACTCCTTAACTACGAAAACTTGACACCACAACCTCTTCTGAGAACTCTCAGGGAACCTGACGTTCCTTTAGGTTGGTCAGGTAAGATTTCCTCTAGTCAGGACCTACAAGAGGCCTTCCTTACTACAATTTCGACTTTGAGGTCATGAAACCGGTGGAGTACACTTCTCAACTGAGTAACCTTTTCTAAGACTACGACCCTCCCTAGCCCCCGTCCTCGTTTTCCCTTGCTGTCTCCTACTCTACCGACCTACCCTAGTGGCTGAGCCACCTACACTCAAACTCACTTGAGGTCCTCAACCACTACCTGTCCCTCCGGACCGCACGACGCTAAGTACCCCATCGTCTCAGCTTGTACTGACTCGCTGACTTGACTTGACTTGACTTGACTTGACTGACCATAAAAGGTTTTGGATTACTAGACTCCTTTCCCTACATGTGTTGAAGTCGAGAAGGTCGGAAGGTACACCTTATGCTTTGACTTTCTGACTCTGGATTCGATTCCGGTCTCCGACGTCGGGGGCGGGATGTGGAGTGAGTCTCCTACTCTCGATTTTCTTGACGTTCGGAGTCGGGGACCCCAAGGGGATTCCTCAGACATCTCTTTGGGTTTCTGTTTTCCCTTCTGTTTTCGTTCCTGTCATCTCCCTTGACATCGGACACTGTGGTGTTCTCGTTTGTCACTCGTGGTTGCTTGACGGTCAGTATATTGGTTTTGGAATGTGATCTCCGGACGGATGGAGTCAAAGAAAAAGGACTGTGTACTACAGGTTGAAAACTATTTTTGAGTGTTCAGTACGATTTTCCGATTTTTGTGTCGGACTTCTCTGTTTTGTTTGTAGTCTTGATCTGAGGCTATACCGACCCTAAGCCTTTAATAGTCTTACCCACAAATTTCATTCAAAAGATATGTAGACTTGGATTATGTTGTAACATTTATTTAATATGGGGCTTACCTAAAAAATTTCATTCAAAATTATGTGCTTACCTTTTTCACCTGTCACCGTCTTTATATACCCATTACATTCGTCTCTTATCTTTGAGATTCTTTCCTAGTTTTCCTTTATAATCTATAGTCTTAGTACTAATGTCTTTACCTCTTATGGAAATCACCGTGATTGAACATCTGACCTACACCGACTTCTTTCTCAGTCATTCAGACTGTCATTTAGTCATCTTTCAAAGATTTAATTTTTTCTTTTCACTCTCTCCGTCTTTGTCTTTCTTACCCCCTTTTGTTGTTGATGTTACTTTATCTTATAGGTTTTTACACCCTACCAATGTTTTCTACCTTGTGGTCTTCCTCCTTTTTTCCCCATCCCTCCTCTTTAAAACTTTGGTAGCACTTATCCTTAAAAGGTTTTAATTACTGTCTATAGTTTGGTGTCTAGATCTCCAGAGTCTCTTGTGGTTCGTCTTATTCACGGTTCTTTCGATAGGACTCGTTTAATATAATCTCACGTCTTTTGACTTCTGTTTCTCTTTTAGAACTTTCTTCAATCTCTTTTTTTAGAATATAAATATAACTTAAAGAAAAACCTTTAATACATTCGTATTTCTTTTACTTTGCTTCATAAATTTATAACTTTCCGTTTTTGTAGTTGACTCTTAATACATAAGTCACTTTGATGGATAGATTTCGTTTCCTCTTTATGAAATAATTTGTTTTATAGTCCCTAAAACGGTGATCGAAGGGACCACTGAGTCTACCATTTCTTAGACGGACGTCACGTCTTCTGGACCCAAACTAGAGACCCAACCCTTCTAGGGGACTTCTCCTCTTACTTGGGTGAGGTCATAAGAACGGACCTCTTAAGGTACCTGTCTCCTCGGACAACCCAATGTCAGGTACTCCAGCGTTTCTCAACCTGTGCTGACTCTTTAATTGTGAAAGTGAAGTGAAAGTCTGGACGGAATTCATCACAAATTTCTTCAAAAAGTCTCTTTCCGTTTTACCGTATCAAGTCTTTGAGTCTAGATGTATTTCTTACGATCTCTTCTTATGTATTTCTATTTTTGTTTTTTTACCCGTTTTCTAAATTTATCCTTGTAGTGTTCTCTTTTATAAGTTTACCAGTTCTTTGTAAAATTTTCACGAATTGTAGACACACACACACACACACACACACACACACACACACACACAATTAGCGAGTCGGTACCTAGAAGGACTGGGTCCCTAGTTTGGGGTAGAGGGTGTAACTTCCGTGTAAGAAATGGTAGACTCGGTGATCCCTTCGGTCGAATTGTACTAATCAATTATTTTTTACACGTTTAATTTAATTAATCTACGGTGATGTATGGGGTGTGGGTCGGTGGGGAACTGTTTTCGATTTTCTGATCTTCACTGTCGTTGTTACACCTCCTTCACCTCAAGATGGGTCGACCCCTTTCTCTTTCACTATGTGGGTGAAATTTTATGTTAGACTGTCGTAGATGTTTTTGACTGACATAGACGATGTAAGATCCCGAGACATTAGGAGAGAATTCTTATATGGGTTCCCGATGCGTAGATTTCAAGTGGTGTACTTAGATTTCAAGTGGTGTACTTAGATTTCAAGTGGTGTTCCGTACAATTTTTTACGTACGTGATAGGTGTTACCTGATCGGTATGTTACCTTATGACACTTCGCTACTACGCTTGTCTACTGAGTAACTTTTTCAGGGACTACGACCCTTTCTAACTCCCGTTTTCCCCTTCTCCCGTAGTCTCCTACTCTACCGACCTGTCGTAGTGGCTACGTTACTTGTACTTGAACCCGTTTGCGGCCCTCAACCACTCCCTGTCCCTCCGGACTGCACGACGTCAGGTACCCCAGAGTTTCTCAGTCTGTACTGACCCACTAAGTTGTTGTTGTTACTCTTATATAGAATATATCGTCTTATTATACTCAGTTAGAGGTCAGATTACAACTCGTCTTCTTACCTTACTCAGTCGACACAGTTCAAGTTTTTATCCGTTTCGATTAGATATCATAAACTTCACTTAGGGATTCAGAGAATTACCTTTAAGGTCCCTGAAACCTCTTTTGTCAAACCTTTAATGATCAAATATCTTCTTTTCCCTTCATGGGGGGGTGGCAGGGGTCTGGACAAACTAGTAAACCTAGGAGTTTCCTCGAATAAGTACGTATATCCTACGTAATTTTTAATGAATAGTCATACAGAGTCTAATACCTTTTCCGAACCTATAGATATAAAGACGAGTTATCAAGACTAGTGTAAATACGACTCCGTTTAGACCTTTTAACGGGACCTTCGATAGAATCTCGTCACCAAGAGTTTGAAGTTACTAGTCTGAGAGACCACATAAAAAAGTTTCCGATTTAAATCTCAAGGTAATGTATTTTAGCTTTCTCAAGAATATCTCATCTTAGGTCCTTATACTTACTTGTAAAAGGAATGAGACCTCTTATACGGAATCTTCAACATACTAATGTCAGTTCCTTTTAGTCTAGGAATCTCCAACTTCTGGGTACATTTCAACATTTCGGTATCACCCTGGTTCTTGTCTTTCAGAGGACTGATTACCAAGTTATACGGAACAAGTTGTAGGGGGAGATGAACACCGATGGGTAAAGATCAAGAAACCAGTCTAAGATGTGTACAGGACACAAGAGAAGTAGTCCTAGACCAATGTTTTAGTTTAAAATGTAATGTATAGTTTAATGTACCTCTATGTCTTGTCCCCCTTTAGGAACCTGTTAATCTTTTAGACAATGAAAGTCTCCGTAAGATACCTAATGAGTAAAAGGACGAAGAGGAGAATAATAACGGTATTCGTCTTTCCGAAGACACACTATAAAACGAAAGACACAACATTCTTTATACATTTCAAATATTTGAGTGACCCTAAGTTCAGTTTCCACTTCACCGAGAATTTCCTTCTCATGTATAATAAAAATCTTTCCTTTAGGTCCTTTTTTAAGAGGTAGTAAGGGTTGTCTCCAAAAATCCGAGTCATTTTAATCCGTACCTCCAATATGGATGACTTTTAGACCTGTTTTTATAGACAACATAATCTTAAAAAGATATAGTGTATAAATTCGTCAAAACGAAAAAAGATCTTTATAAAGAGATTCTTCGTCTCCCATTATTGTCATTTGTACATGATAGTTTTGATTATTGTGATAAGGACTATCGGGTTTCGATCTTTACTAGGTTTACAGGTCATCATTTTACTTATTTAAACCCGAAGAGACCACCAAGTCATCATTTCTTGGACGGACGATTACGTCCTCTACGCCCAAACTATGGACCCAACCCTTCTAGGGGACTTCGTCCTTTCCTGTTTAGTGAGGTCCTAAGAACGGACCCCTTAGGGTAGTTGTCTCCTCGGACCACCCGATATCAGGTACCCCAACGTTTTCTCAGTCTGTGTTGAATTATCGATTTGTTCAGTTCCCTATAATAGTCGTTACTCTTCATGATTGTTGATATGAATTATTTGAAAAACTTTGTTTCCCACTCATATTCAGACCGTACTCTCTTATATGAGAAATACTGAGGGAAATGTAAATCAACTTCTTGACAGGTTTGATTAGACGTAACAAGTATCTGTCCTATCCCTAATGGGAACCCTCCTTCGCACTAACGTGTCCTCGGGGACCTCCGAAGATCCGTGACCCTTACAGGACAAAGACCTAGGTTCACGACTAGTGTCCCCACATGTGGATACATATACTACTATCCTAAACCCCGTACTCTTAATGTATCTGAAACTACGTTTAGGGACGACTCAGAGAAGAATCTAAACATTAAAACTCCTACAATTTGTTAACTAAACTCGAAAATCAAAGGAGTACACACTTCGTTCCTATTATGACGTACCTGGGACTTCATTCGGACTCTCCCAACTAACCTCAATAACTTCATAAATCATATACAGATCGTGTCTTAACCACGAGGTTTGACATCAATAACACTGCAGCCCTACGAACACACTCATAAAGATGAACGGTCAGAGACGGGAGTCACTTATATAAATGGAGATAATCTGTAGGGACCAACAAAGTCCCCATAAAAGGGAACTTAACAGAGGAAGAACTACGAGGGTATGCCTATGAGTTGTTAGTCCAAAGTTTCGTCAAAAGTTCGGGAACACATAAATACGTAGACACGTCTTTTTGTTCTACAATGACAGAGAGTCAAAAAAGGTGAAAGGGTCAATCGAGGGTAACGTAAATGTAAAAGTTTTGACAAATGTCACGATTTGAAGACGACTCTCGACGACGATTACTTTACTGACAAGAAACACTTAGTTTTTGGGAGAAGGATTACCACGACGGACTAGATTCCGAAGTATTTGGACGACAACGAAGAGTTCTCTTTCTCGTTCTTAACGAGTGGTGTACCTTAATGGAGAATGAGTCCCCAGAGTCGACCTATAAACAAATTGGACCAAGTGGAGTTTATGACACATGTAAAGACGACAGTGGATTTGCTGGAAAGAACAAAAAAAAAAGAGAAAAGTAAACATAAAACTTTCACGAAGAGTTTGTAAGTGACGGTTTGGAGGGTCGACGGTTATTTTATCCAGTTACAATAATCGGGGTAAAATGTCTACTCCACTTCTCTCAAGGTCTCCAATGTTTCCTCAATCCCCCTTTCCTCAATTGTTGACTGTAAAAGAACCTAGACGTCAAAATACAATGTGTCCAAGGTTCCGACACCCCTCTTGTTTGGTCTTACCGATTTTGAACCATTTTGAACCGACTTGCCCTTGTAAAAGGACTTGTATAAACTATATTACAGTAGACGACATAACTTAAAGATTCTCTTTAACACAAAAATTACTACAAAATGATGGACACTAAAATGTTGATTTTTTCAATGGTTAGTTTGATAGTTGAAGGGGTAGTGTACAGATCGATGGTTAGAGGAAGATTTATAAAGTCAGTGAAAATTTTTTACATAAATGTAATTAACCTCCTTTTGATGAAATGTTATAACACTACGGAGACTGTAAATCAGTGAAAATTCAATGTCCGATGAATAAGTTATCTTAGAGTTTTAAGGATCTTCGAGTAATATCCCTTTAAAAATGTCCATTTTTTCAACATCGTATTTATTACTTCTGATAATCAATACTGATCTAAAATGATTTACGGATATTTCTCCTAAACTAAATCAAGTATGGACTTACCCGATCACCAAAGGGGGTGAAAGAAGTTAAATTCAGACTTAAACCGTTATTCCTCAAGTACTAGACTCGGTGTCAGTCGAGGGTCAGAACAAAAACGACTGACATCTCTCGAAGAGGTAAAAACCGACGTTTCTTATATTAGTTGGACTAAAACCACAACCGGAAGACCACTACAGGTACACATCTCAGAAAAGAATACAACAACCTTCTCCCACAAACGATATTGGTCACGTAAGAGAACCGTTTTGAGATAATCGGAAACGGGACTAAGTAAGACATGAGGTTCCGGTTTAACGGACAATGAGGTCCACAAAGAACTGAAGGATGAAAACGTAAGGTCAGGGGATATTACTTTTCCTGTAGAAAAACCCCACAATCAAGATTTTCCAGAGTATCCAGAAATATCTTGACAAGTTGAAGTCGAAGAAGTCGTAATGACCAGACCCGTATCTGAACCTAATGGCACTATAACTTACCAAACGGAACCTTTACTTGTCTCTAGTAAGACAACAAAAACTATAACGTAGGTTCATGAGGTAAAGTCTGAGAAAACAACTGATACTACCGATAAGGTAAAGAAGATTCACTGGTGTCATCATCTATATTACCAGTAGACTCAATTTAAGTGGGTAAGGTCAGGTAAAATCAAACGACTAAGGATCTTACAACTAAAAGTGAGAACGGTAGAAGACAAACTGACGAAGGTCAAACGGAACTAAGTACCTGGATTGTAAGGTCCAAGGATACGTTATAACGAGAAATGTCGTAACCTAGATCGAAGATAGTGGTCAGTATAGGTGTTGACTCACAACAAAAACGAAACCGAGGTAGGGAAGTAAGAAAGACCTCAATAAAGAGATGACTAGAGGTCGTCGTATAACCCGTGGTTATCTACCCTTTGTCACCTTTGTCACAGTCTGAAATAAAACCCCCCGAGGTTTTAGTGACGTCTACCACTGACGTCGGTACTTTAATTTTCTACAAATGAGGAACCTTCTTTTCAATACTGGTTGGATCTGTCGTATAAGTTTTCGTCTCTGCAATGAAACGGCTGATTCCAGGCAGATCGGTTCCGATACCAAAAAGGACACCAGTACATACCTACACTCTCAACCTGACACTTCTTCCGACTCACGGCTTCTTAACTACGAAAACTTCACACCACAACCTCTTGTGAGAACTCTCAGGGAACCTGACGTTCCTCTAGGTTCGTCAGGTAAGACTTCCTCTAGTTGGGACCCTAAAGAAACCTTCCTTACTACGATTTCGACTTTGAGGTCATGAAACCGGTGGAGTACACTTCTCAACTGAGTAACCTCTTCTGAGACTACGACCCTCCCTAACTTCCGTCCTCCTCTTCCCCTGCTGTCTCCTACTCTACCGACCCACCGTAGTGCCTGAACTACCTGCACTCAGACTCACTTGAGGCCCTCAACCACTACCTGTCCCTCCGGACCGCACGACGCTAACTACTCCAGTGTTTTTCAGCCTGTGCTGACTCACTGACTTGACTTGACTTGACTTGGCGGGACCCCTCAAGTAGAAAGTTACAGGATAGAAAAACGGAAAAGTATGACAAGTACCCCAAGAGTTCCGTTTTTATGACTTCACTAAAAGGTAAGGAAAGAGGTCACCTGGTGTAAAACAGTCTTGAGAGGTGTCACTGGGTATGTAGAACCCACCGGGGTGTACCGTACCGAATCAAAGTATCTCAATCTGTTCCGAGACCAGGTAATACTAGTCTATCCAATCAAAAGACACTAACACCAAAATCAGACAGACGGAAGACTACGGGAGAGAGTCACGAATGATAGAATGATCCCAAAGAGAATGGAACCTTCACCTCATACAGAAGTGTCGACGAGGAATGGAACCTGCACCCATAGAGGAGGACCGCGGTGAGGACTGGAGTCTGTACCCCATAGAGAAGAACCCGCGTGAGTACTGGAACCCGTACCCCATAGATAGATGAGAGGTGACGAACGACGAGGTTACGACACGTCACCTTCACTCTTTATCTAAATTCGCTGATCTAGACTATCTGTCTCACGGACTACTTGATACCTGCCTCCAAGTATTGTAACATGTCCTCTGTCCTTCGTTCTGGTAGAGGTTCTTTTTCTTTACGTTTTTTCCTTTGACCGACAGACTCCTCCGGAATGTTTATCGACATTTTTCTTCTCTTCGTTTTTCGTTTCCTCTTTTCCTTTCTATATGGGTAGACTTACGTCTCAAGGTTTCTTATCGTTCCGTTCTATTCTTTCGGAAGGAGTCACGAGTCACGTTTCTTTATCTCCGTTTATGATCTTATCCTTTCCGATCTCTAGAAAAGTGAAGGGGCGGCCCGATGACAAAGCCTCGCGAGGAGGGTCACGACCCCACCCTGTGGGTTGGGCCTGTGGGGTGGGGAGCGGAAAAGGTCCAGACGTCTCTGCCGGGCTATTGTACCCACCTCACCCACACCCACACTTTTCACTTGGAGCCGAGCCCCTTCTACCTCCCCTCGTCCGCCACTAGCACAGATGGTCCGACCCTTATGGAACAAGCCCTCTCCCAACGCCCCTGCTTCCCAGAAGGGACACTTATTGACGTCGTCCTAATCCTGAGTCCTGTCCTTTACGGATTTCAGACCCCTTGATAGACCCATGCTCCTTCAACTCCTGTTTAAACATCTGAGAGACATCGGAAGGAATACCTGTCGGCCACACATTATGAGAGTGAGAAACCAAGATTTTCGTCTATTTCCCCGCAACTTACCTGACTAAAGGGTCACTTCTTACACTACAAAAGGTTAAGGGAAAGGGTGCCAAGTGACTAAGGGTTTGGAACCTCACGTAGATTTAGGGACCCCTCGGATCCCTAATTTCTATGTAATAGTCCCGAGGGATAGGAGGGGGAGGATGGGGAATTGGGACCTAAGGCTAAGGGATCTATATGAGACATTCCATAATAACGATAAAGAAAAAGTGTAATTTTTTGACTCTAACCTTCTTCTATTCTTTAACCGTGTTCTAACGTGTTAACCATTTTCTTAGTCTTATTTTGACTCCAGACCCATTGAGCTTTCAGACGCAAAACATGTAATACTGGAATAGATAAGGTAATAAAGTAAGAAACCAGTCGTTCAGTGATGAAAGTCACTTCTCCAAATCCAGATATTGTTAACTAATCTTCAAAGACAGTAATTGACAACCTCTTCCCTTACCGTTGGATGAGGTCATAAGAACGGTTCTCTTAAGGTACCTGTCTCCTCGGACCACCCGATGTCAGGTACCCCAGTGTTTCTCAGCCTATGTTGAAACGAACACACATGACTTGACATTGAAGGAGGTTAAAATTTCCTTTTGACCTTTTCCTTTACCGTTGGGTGAGGTGACAAGAACGGACCTCTTAGGGTCCCTGCCCCCTCGGACCACCCGACGGCAGATACCCCAGTGTGTCTCAGCCTATGATGACTTCGCTGAATCNACAACCTCTTCCCTTACCGTTGGATGAGGTCATAAGAACGGTTCTCTTAAGGTACCTGTCTCCTCGGACCACCCGATGTCAGGTACCCCAGTGTTTCTCAGCCTATGTTGAAACGAACACACATGACTTGACATTGAAGGAGGTTAAAATTTCCTTTTGACCTTTTCCTTTACCGTTGGGTGACGTGACAAGAACGGACCTCTTAGGGTCCCTGCCCCCTCGGACCACCCGACGGCAGATACCCCAGTGTGTCTCAGCCTGTGATGACTTCGTTGAATCATCATCCTCATCAATCATCTCTAGAAAAGTTCTTTTAGTCTCTATAGTTCCCTTGTAAAGTACTTTTCCACCCGAGTTATTTCCTGTCTTTACTATCCCTGGATTGTCTTCGTCTTCTATAATTCTTCTCTTCCGTTCTTATGTGTCTTCTTGACATGTTTTTTCTAGAAGTAGTGGGTCTATTAGTACTATCACACTAGTGAGTGGATCTCGTTCTGTAGGACCTTACACTTGAGTTCACCCGGAATCCTTCGTAGTGATATTTGTTTCAATCACCTCCACTACCCTAAGGTCAACTCGATAACGTTTAGGACTTTCTACTACGACACTTTCACGACGTGAGTTATACGGTCGTTTAAACCTTTTGAGTCGTCACCGGTGTCCTGACCTTTTCCAGTCAAAAGTAAGGTTAGGGTTTCTTTCCGTCACGGTTTCTTACAAATTTGATGACGTGTTAACGTGATTAGAGTGTGCGATTGTTTCATTACAAGTTTTAAGAGGTTCGGTCCGAAGACGTTATGTACTTGGTATTTGAAGGTTTACAAGTTCGACCAAAACCTTTTCCGTCTCCTTGGTCTTTAGTTTAACGGTCGTAGGTAACCTAGTAGCTTTTTTGTATCTCAAGGTCCTTTTGTAGATAAAGACGAAAGAACTGATACGGTTTCGGAAACTGACACACCTAGTGTTATTTGACACCTTTTAAGGTCTTCTCTACCCTTATGGTCTGGTGGACTGGACGGAGAACTCTTTAGACATACGTCCAGTCCTTCGTTGTCAATCTTGACCTGTACCTTGTTGTCTGACCAAGGTTTAGCCCTTTCCTCATGTAGTTCCGACATATAACAGTAGGACGAATAAATTGAATATACGTCTCATGTAGTACNACCTTTTAAGGTCTTCTCTACCCTTATGGTCTGGTGGACTGGACGGAGAACTCTTTAGACATACGTCCAGTCCTTCGTTGTCAATCTTGACCTGTACCTTGTTGTCTGACCAAGGTTTAGCCCTTTCCTCATGTAGTTCCGACATATAACAGTAGGACGAATAAATTGAAGATACGTCTCATGTAGTACCCTTTGCGACCCGACCTACTTCGTGTTCGACCTTTGTTCTAACGACCCTCTTTATAATAATTGGAGTCTATACGTCTACTGTGGTGTGAATACCGTCTTTCACTACTTCTTGATCTCGAAGAACAATTTTCACTTTCTCTCACTTTTTCAACCGAATTTGGAGTTGTAAGTCTTTTCATCCCAGTACCGTAGGTCAACGTAGTGAAGTACCGTTTATCTACCTCTTTGTCACCTTTGTCACAGTCTGAAATAAAACCCCCCGAGGTTTTAGTGACGTTTACCACTGACGTCGGTACTTTAATTTTCTACGAATGAGGAATCTTCCTTTCAAACTGGTTCGATCTATCGTATAATTTTTCGTCTCTGTAATGGGACGTTGTTTTCAGGTAGATCAGTTTCGATACCAAAAAGGTCATCAATACATACCTACACTCTCAACCTGGACTCGTGACTTCTTAACTACGAAAACTTGACACACAACTTCTTCTGAGAACTTTCAGGGAACTTGACGTACCTCTAGGTTGTTCAGGTAGGATTTCCTCTAGTCAGGACCGACAAGTGACCATCCTGACTACAACTTCGACTTTGAGGTTATGAAACCTGTGGACTACTCTTTTCGACTGAGTGACCTTTTCTGGGACTACGACCCTTTCTGACTCCCGTCCTCCTCCTCCTCTACTGTCTCCTACTTTACCGACCTACAGTATTGGCTGAGTTACCTGTACTCAAACCCATTTGAGGTCCTCAACCACTACCTATCCCTCCGGACCACACGACGTCAGGTACCCCAGAGTTTCTCAGCCTGTACTAACTCACTGACTTGACTTGACTTGACTTGACCACTTCTCCTTCCTTTCTGACACCTTTTTGTTAGTTGAAGGGGTACGAGGACCTTCACGGTCAAAGGTTCCGACAGAGTAGAGAGGGGTGTGAAAGGTGGGGTTAAGGTCCAGTCCCTCCTTTGGAGTCAATGTCCCTTGTCCTATTGACATATAGTCATACCTCTTGTTAAGAGCAAACCCCCTAAAAAAAAAAGGAATTGATTGTACACAAAGTAATACACGAAAAAATTTCTACGAGTCAACTTACACCTCTAAAATTCGGAGAATCCAACTTGTCTTCTAGTACATGACCTCGTTGTTCCTTAAATTACTAAAAACTTCGATGGAGCTTATCGGTGATATTTTTATTTGTGAAGTTTTTAGAGACTTAGAGACGGGAGGTTTATACGATTAATTAATTAAACAATTTACACTCCACTATAACAGTACTAGACTACTGTTTCGAGACCTTTTGGGTCGTACACTACATTACTATCTAATACAAAAATACATTTTATTTTATTTTCCCACACATTCAACCCCTCTCTCTCTCTCTATCTCTCTACACACTGCCCACCCTCTATCTTCCTTTCTTTATGTTCCGTTACATTTCATTTTTTTAGTTTAGTTTAAAAACTTAATTATAGTTTTTACTTCACTATCCTTGTGTATCTAGAAATTTTTGTACTAAATTACACCTCGAAATCCGTTCTTTTAGACATTATTATTTGTTTATTGTACGGATCTCATGTAGTTTAAAAATATTTTTTATTTAAACACATTAATCATACTATGACACTCTCGTAAAAGTCTCCTAGAGTGTGTCTGTATGTCACATAATTGTATACGTAATTGATAGTATACATAATCACGGTTTATTGACTTTTATATTTATTTAAACAAAGTTATATCGAAGTCACAAAAAAAGGAATTTTGTGATAGTAAAAAGAAATTCATAATTCAACTTATACACATGATATTATTATTATGCCCGTTTGTCAAAGAGTCGAGTGTTTAAAACGAATTTTTGAATGTAAAATATTAAAAACATGAATTTCCTCTGAAGGACTTCAAAAAATTACAACATTAAGTTGTTATTAACTTTCCAACCGAAACCCGAATTGGATCTGGTCTTATTCGGTTCGAGTGAGAAAGTAGTATACAAAAGTCGAAGTTATTTTACTGAAAGAGAAGTAAGTCTTCAGAGTGACGAATACATTTCAGGAAACGATAAATATGATATTACTTTCACTAATATTTATTACCGTCACCAAGAAGGTAGAGTTATTTACTAGAGTCAAACAGGTAAGACTAAAAATATCTCCGTAGTTTAGATATCTAATTACGGTTATCCGACGAAGGAAAACGGTCGTACTTAAATCCCCTTTTAGGTAATTTTTAATTCACTCTACGTTCCTTTGAACCCTTTGGTTTACGAAAAAAGTAATAATAAAACAAAAAATATTATATTATGACACCTACTTTCACTTTCTCCTCCCACTTTTTCATTCGAATTTCGAGTCGTAAGTCTTTTGATTCTAGTATCGTAGATCAGGGTAGTAAAGTACCGGCTATCTACCCCTTTGTCACCTTTGTCACAGTCTAAAATAAAACCCCCCGAGGTTTTAGTGACGTCTACCACTAACGTCGGTACTTTAATTTTCTGTGAATGAGGAACCTTCCTTTCAATACTGGTTGGATCTGTCGTATAACTTTTCGTCTCTATAATGAAACGGTTGTTTCCAGACAGATCAGTTCCGATACCAAAAGGTCACCAGTACACACCTACACTCTCAACCTGACACTTCTTTCGACTCGCGATTTCTTGACTACGAAAACTTGACACCACAACCTCTTCTGAGAACTCTCAGGGAACCTGACGTTCCTCTAGGTTGGTCAAGTAAGATTTCCTCTAGTCGGGACCCACAAGTAACCTTTCTGACTACGATTTCGACTTTGAGGTTATGAAACAGGTGGAGTACACTTCTCAACTGAGTAACCTTTTCTGAGACTACGACCCTTTCTAACCCCCGTCCTCCTCTTCCCCTGCTGTCTCCTACTCTACCGACCTACCGTAGTG
>SJYO01007722.1:2053313-2235477 GCA_006410555.1 Capra ibex
CTTTCACTTTCTCCTCCCACTTTTTCATTCGAATTTCGAGTCGTAAGTCTTTTGATTCTAGTATCGTAGATCAGGGTAGTAAAGTACCGGTTATCTACCCCTTTGTCACAGTCTAAAATAAAACCCCCCGAGGTTTTAGTGACGTCTACCACTAACGTCGGTACTTTAATTTTCTGTGAATGAGGAACCTTCCTTTCAATACTGGTTGGATCTGTCGTATAACTTTTCGTCTCTATAATGAAACGGTTGTTTCCAGATAGATCAGTTCCGATACCAAAAGGTCACCAGTACACACCTACACTCTCAACCTGACACTTCTTTCGACTCGCGATTTCTTGACTACGAAAACTTCACACCACAACCTCTTCTGAGAACTCTCAGGGAACCTGACGTTCCTCTAGGTTGGTCAAGTAAGATTTCCTCTAGTCGGGACCCACAAGTAACCTTTCTGACTACGATTTCGACTTTGAGGTTATGAAACAGGTGGAGTACACTTCTCAACTGAGTAACCTTTTCTGAGACTACGACCCTTTCTAACCCTCGTCCTCCTCTTCCCCTGCTGTCTCCTACTCTACCGACCTACCGTAGTCGCTGAGCTACCTGCACTCAGACTCACTTGAGACCCTCGACCACTACCTGTCCCTCCGGACTGCACGACGCTAACTACCCCAGCGTCTCAGCCTGTGCTGACTCGCTGACTTGACTTGACTTGACTTACAGATAAGTGCGGTTTAAACAAATACTAAATAGATCTTCAACCACAAAGAATATTAATAAATAAATTTTGTTTTAAGATACAATGGTGAAAACACCTTAGACGGAATAGTAGTCCATAATTTTATGCCTTCAAAAGGACATTCAGAAGGAAGTTCAATGACGACTTTTACCGGTAGTAAAGATTATTGTAACTTTAAATATAAGATTATTTTAATCTGAAAACAAAAGAAGACTCTAAATCCGTGACTCCTGATTCCTGATTTTTCTCACATTTTACACTCAATGGTCCTGTGTAAGAACTTCACGGTCCGTTACTGAGTTTATACCGAGTAGCTCTACATCTACATTACAAATCCCACCGGAAAGCCTTCTTACTTGATTGTACCTTTTGGCGACAATACATCTGTAGTCAGGTTAGTCAACTTCTCAGTCTTAAAGTTCTGCTTCAAAGACATAATCCAACGGTCCCGACGGTATTGTTTCAAGATATGTGGTTCATCGAATTTTGTTGTCTATAGTCGAAATGTCAAGACCTGTAATTTTTAGGTTATAGCGTCACAATTCCTCGTCTCGGTACGAGGGAGACTTTGGACATCCTTTTCAGAACGAACGACGACCACTGAACGAGTGTAGAAACCGTACTGAAAGACACCGAACATTTACGTAGTAAGTAAGGTCAGGAACCCAAGGAGTACCACGAAGAGAACACAGAGGAGTGTAGTAGAAGGGAGACACACGAAGAAACAGGTTTAAGGACAAAAAATATTTCTGTGGACAATATAATCCAATCCCGGGTGTTTCTGTAGGAAAGTTGAACTAACGGAGACATTTCTAGGATAAAGGTTTATTCCAGTGTACGACTCCGTGACTCTCAGTCTTGAAGTTGTTTGGAAAAATCCCCTTTGTCGGGTGTTGGGAAAGTTATTTTACCTGTCTTGTGTCTTTACCTGTATCTCTTCCTGTTCCATTTTTCATCGTCCTTAAGACCTCTTTGTCTACTCAGGACTTCAAGTCATACATCACCACCTTCGTTCTAAAGTTCTCGACTCGGTCCTCCTCGTCTAAAGTCGTTGAAACACATGTAGTCGACAGGGGAGTGGTCCCCTTCGTGTACAAAATTTTTTATGTGTTGTGTGAACCAGTCCTGTGGAGAGAAAACCACTCGTTACAATAATACCATTTATCTAATACAAGTGTTTACCAAACTTCGAAGAGCATTGTCCTCTGTCTTAATTAGAGTGATACTGAACTTAGACCGGACCGGACTAACGAAAGATGATTCGACGTCGTCTTTACTGTAACCCAAGGTTTCGGATTTGGAGTTCTTTGAACCTCGTAGAAAAAGAACCTTTTACGGGTTTTACCGGTACCCTTCTTTAATCAGATCGGATGATCTCCTACTTTCCGGGACACCTCTTCTTGAATCCGTAGGATGTTCTATCTTCGTTGAAGACTTGAACTCATTCCGGTGGAACTTGGAAGGATACTTTCGTTAGACGTGAAGTTACGTCAACGTTCTTACTCGTATTTTCTTAAGTCGTATCTTGGGAGAATCGTCGATGTCTTAGTATTCCTTATTGTTTAGACATTATTATTTATATATATAAATACTCTTTATCATTTAGACACATAAATTCTCTCTATCTATCTACAGTGGATCAACGTCTTTACAAAAACAGTCCAACTTTTCTTTTTATTCTATTTCCCTATTGAACTTAATTTTCATCCCCTCTATTTCTTTTCCTTTGATAACCATTCCAATTTTTTACCTTGATTCTTACTCTTGGGATATTTTTTTAGTATGGTATGACTGAATCATCACCACCCGGTGTTTACACCGGGATTCGAAAGATTGTCAGTCACCCCTTTGTCTTACGACTAGTCAATGTGTCAAATGTTCTTTATATTCTATTTTATTCTTGTCAACAAACGTCTTCGTTTTAATAACGACAATGATTATAGGCTGTCTTTAAAGAGGGGTACCAGGAGTATTTTGGTTGTGGTACATTATATGACCGAATATGGGAGTTGACGTCAAAACCTCATACGTGCTACTGTTCAAAGTCTCGTAACAGTCGTAGTAAGATACTTGTTGTAAAGTCGTTTCCGTCGAGACACCCCCAGTTATCTCATGCTAGGTCCTGTATTATACAGGAGGCTAAAGTGGTTTAGATCACCACCAAAATTTCACACCTTATTACCTATCAACAGTAGAGAATCCGTTAAGAAAGACATCTGACAAAGACAGAAGTCTAGAAAACGTGTTATAACCTTTCGTTACGTAAGTTTCAATGTGAAAATTGTTCGTAAGTCTCAGGTGTAATAAACGTAAGTCCCACCCGAAGGGTCGACCGAGTTCCCATTTCTTAGGTGCACGGTTGCGTCCTCGATGTCCAAGTTAGGGACCCAGTCCTTCTAAAGGACCTCTTCCTTTACCTTTGGGTGAGGTCATAAGAACGGACCCTTTAGAGTACCTGTCTCCTTGGAACACTCGATATAAGGTACCCTAGTGTTTTCACAACCTGTGTTAAATTCCTGATTTGTTGTTGTTGTAGAAGTTCCACTTTATACCTGGATGTATAAAATTAGTTATCGACTAAACCACCTCCCAAAGGTAGACAGTAATTTTTTATTTTTTCTAGTCTCTTCTTGGATGTGGACTTAATTTCCAGTCAAGAAGGCATATGTTTATAATTGACTACCTCTTTGGTATCCTAAGACAAGGTTTCAAGAGTATCTTTCGAACAGATTGTGTATTTTTTGACCCCGGTATTTTATTATCGGACCTATATACAAAATAATAAACCACTAAGAAATGATTATAAATTAGAACTATTTCGTGGGTCTGGTACTAGTTAAACTTCGAGAAGATTATTTATTATAAAACTTGAAAACGAGTTAGACTTTAAGATAACTCCAAAATCAAGACCTTTCTTTCAACTCCAATGAATCAGGTTATACCATAAATTATGTATTATTTGAACGTAGTTTTCTCCATTTTAAGGAGAGTATTCTAATACATGGACTTCTCATTTCACTTTCAGAAAGAAATGAAGTAAGTGACTGAGGAGACAAACACCTGGGTACCGACGTACGGAGTCGTTTAGGTTCCTTTGGGACACCGTAGGTGACGTAATGGTACTTTTAACCAGAAGTTCCTCTCTTTAAATCATGAAGTTAAGTATAAAAAGGAAAAGAAAGAAAAGTGTAGACCTGTAGTTACAATTACACTAAAAGTACCGAATGGGAGAGTAATGGACCTCATTTATCTAGTAACGTAGTGTTATAACGAGACTCAAGTTAATGTACTTCTTTATGATAATAGACTATTTTACGAAGCAAGACAATTGTCCTCCTTTTCTTATTTAGAGCGGTGGGAGTCGGTTGTTGTATAATAACGTTACTGTATGGTTCAGTCTTACACGTTCTACTTTTTAATAAACTAATCGAAGACTTAACACTCATGAATTTGGACACTCTCGACGGTTCAGGTTCGGTGACACCGAGTGTCATATTAGAACGACGTCAGGAGACCCGGGGAGGCATTGTTTTCGATGGTAGAACGGTAGTGACAGTGAAGTGCATAAGTTAGAGATTTCGAGACAAACAACAAAGTAAGACAAGATACAGAGGGGATCCTTGTGGAAGTAAAATTATATTTATCTCTCAAAGTAGTACGCTACCGTTTCTTGGTACCTTCCATACTGAGAGTTATAATGACCTGTAGGACGTATGTCTACATAAGGTTTTGCCCCTGACTCTGTCGTTTTTCTTTTTCTTTTTTCGTTCAAATTATTTCCCCGTGGTTATAATAATTAGACGTGTATTACGTTTGGTATACAGATATTCTCAGTTTTCATTTTTGATATCCACTCCGATAATGTAAAACACAAACACCGATAACCGTCCTATATCCTTCACTGGTAACTTCTCTAGGATATCGAGAACGAGTCCAGAAATGTATAGTCTAATGAAAGTAACGGAACGGACCTTATTCCCGGTACAAACTTAGGATTTATTAAAAATTATGTAATGAGAATAAACTTAAATTTTTATAAAAACCTCTCTACAAGACTTTGTATTTTTAAATTCACATTAGGATCAAACGAAGTAAGTATAACTGACCCTTCACGTCCTTATCCCTCGTTAGTATTTAATTCCACTGGTCTCGTTTCTAAAAAGGAGAAAACTTCAGAAGACAGGAAGTCTGCAGAAGGATTTATAGAGTAGTCGGAAGGACATAGAAGACTGTCAGAAAAACCGGTCAAAAAAAAAAAAAAAACGTAACGGTAAGGAGGAGACATAAAAAGGGGGAGGTTACCAACAACTTAAATGAACGAACTAGTTATTACCAGGATCGTTTTTACTCAATTGGTTGGACCGTGGTAGGGTCAGTGTCATAGGTGTGATGTTGGGACATTCTAGTCATCTATCTGCGTTTGTAAACCTTTCTATTCTGATGGTATATACTTTCAGAAGGAAACGTTTCTAGAACTCAGTCGTGATTCTTTCATCTGGTTTGTATAGAAAAGTGACAGAAGATGGAATGTCTACAAAGTTACAGATAGACTTCGGAAAGAAAAAGAGAATGAGGTTTCAACCCATAAAATATCAAGTACGACAAAAAGACAATCTTTTCAATTTAGTTTGAATTCAAGGCCATGGAAGAGTGAGATATTGTCACGACCGTCATACTGGAGTACATCTTACTAAGGTTGCAAAATCCATTCAGGATCCGAAGGAGATCTCCACGATGTTTACGATCATCAATAGTAAGTTCGATTTAACACAAAACTGTATAAAAATCTTATAAATCATAGAGATGACAGGTTTTGTACATATTAATCTTGAAATTAATGGAAAAAAGTTGTATGTATATGTGTGTGTGTGAATTTTTAGTAAATACTGAATAGTCAAAAAAATTACCACGAATACACGAGTAAAGTTTTTCTTATCAAATTGTAAAAAGAGAAAGGGAAAATAGACGGTAGAGTAAAATTTGCCTTCCCTTTTTCACATAGTGTATAGGGAGGAGTACAACATGAAATTTGGTCAGTCACGCCTTCAGATACCTCTTTCCGTCGTACCTCAGATCGTAAAACCAAACGAAACAAATTTAACAACCATAGCAAGTCGGTGATTCAGCACAGACTGAAAAACACTGGAGTACCTGACGTCGTGTGGTCCGAGGAGACAGGAGGTGACAGAGAGTCTCAAACGAGTTTAAGTACAGGTAACTCAGGTACTACGATAGATTGGTAGAGAAGGAGACGACGGGGGAAGAGGAAAACGGAAGTTAGAAAGGGTCGTAGTCACAGAAAAGGTTTCTCAACTGGGAAATATAGTCCACCGGTTTCATAACCTCGAAGTCGTAGTCAGGAAGGTTACTTATAAGTTTCATTACAGAGACAAAAAATTATGTGACAGATCCAAACAGTATCGAAAAGAAAGTTCCTCGTTCGTAGAAAATTAAAGTACCAACGTCAGCGATAGACATCACTAAAACCCTCGGGTTCTTTTATTTTATTTTAGTGTCAAAGGTGAAGAAGAGGAAAATAAACGGTACTTCACTACACTGGTCTACGGTACTAGAATCAAAAAAGCTTACAATCAAAATTCGGTTATAAAATTGAAAGGAGAAAGTGGGAGTAGTTCCCGAGAAATCAAGGAGAAGTGAAAGATAATAATCTTTACCGTCTTACTATAGTAGACGTATGGACTATAAAGGGGGTCGTTAGAACTAAGGTCGAACGCTCAGTAGGTCGGACCGTAAAACGTACTACATCGGACGTATCTTTAATTTATTTGTCCCACTATTCTATGTCGCAACAGGGTTAAAACTTGGTCAAAAAGGTGTAGACCCACATTGACAACGAAGAACTGGACGTATATCCAAAGAGTCCTCCATCCATTCTACAGAGCATAAGGGTACAGAAATTCTTAAAAGGTCTCTAACAACACTAGGCGTGTCAGTATCCGAAAAAGTATCGTGTCGTCTTCATGTACGAAAAGACCTTAAGGGAACGAAAGAGATACTAAGTTACTTACAACCGTTAAACTAGAGACCAAGGAAACGGAAAAGATTTGGGTCGAACTTATAGACCTTCAAGAGTCAAGTGTATGACGATTTGGAATCGAACTTCTTAAAACTTGAATTCGATGGTACACTTTACTCGTTTTAACATACCATCTAACTTGTAAGAAATCATAACGGGAAGAAACTCTAACCTTACTTTTGACAAATTTATCTATAATTGTTTCAGGTTTACCCATCTTATCTTCTGTCCCTCCACTTCGTAACTACTTCCTTTCCTGAAACCATCTATCATGCGTATGTTATTTATAATCAAGACTAGAAAATAGAGGGAAAAAAAGAAAACGACATGTTTATTTATCACTAATAAGTAACTAAATTTTTGTTGTATTCCTGAAGGGATCACCAGGTCACCGGTTCTGAGGTACGAGGGTCACGTCCCCCGGACCCAAACTAGGGACCAGTCCCTTGACCTCGGGTGCACAACGTTGATCCTCAAACGTGTGACGACGATTTTCTAGGGTACACGATGTAGAGTCCTGCCGTGTCTTTTGTTGTTACATTTGGAAGAGATTAGACATCTTATGGTAGTTTACCTGAGTCATTTATACTGACCGTAGATTCATCTGATTACCTAACATTGTCATTTATAAATAGAGATGGGATCTATACTAAAACTTTACACTCGTATACGTCATACACACTAGGATGGTGTCCCTTATCCTTTATTTACACACAATTTACTCTTTTTTGTTACCCTACTTTCTCAACTACGACAGTCTCTCATTCTCGTTAAAACAAACCGTTTAAGTTCAAGTGTTCACCTGTTTACACTAAACCCGTTTACTTTTACGTTTTTTCAATTCTAAACAATATCTATTGTATTTGACTCAAAGAAAGCAAAAACAACACTTTCACATACGTCATCTAAAAGATGTTTGAAAAAAAAGTTTAGTCGGAAATAAGGTACGATGACTTCGAAACAGAAAAATAAAATTACAGTTACACATTTCACCGTATGTCGGTTAAATTTTATTGAATACACTATATCTGTATAAATAAGAATCTTGAATCCGTAATCTAAATGTCTGTATCCTATCACAAAATGTTTTAAAACATGATTAAAGCACAAATGTCACAAAGTCTTTACTTTAGACGGGATTTGGTACAATGACGTTATACATACAACGGAAAGGTACTTCCGACAAAGACCTTTATTTCCTTCTCTCTTTTCTTCTTTCTTTTATCCTTTTACCCTATTTTCTTTCCTTCCTTCTCAGTTACAAGAAAAGGTCTCAGAGTCTAGGTTAATCTTTTACGATGTATAATATAGCTACGAGAAGACCCAAATCCTATAATTTGAGAACCTTCAGAGAGTACTCTCTTTGGATAAATCGAAATAATTTCTGGTTCAAACAGTTTAAATCAAATCTTATCTTTAAAAATCACAATATTGATAATTGTATGAGATTGTATGTGTGATCCCGTGATAAAAAGTTTGACGTTCAGTATTTTGGTTCAGGTCAAACACTTTAATTAAATCAATCGCACAAGAAGTACTGGTAGCAAATCTTCTCTACTTTATTTTATCCAAGTTTATCTTATCTTACCTAATGTCGTATTACGTGTTTCCTTTCAGTATAAAATAAAGTATTTTTAAAAGGAAGACGATACACACACACATACACACACACTTATACATACATATATAAATACATTAATCAACACTATGTTTTTCATCAAAATCCTTAGTCATGTTTTTAACATAAAATAAAAACTAAAAATTTCCTTAATTTAAAATTTTCAGTCATCGACTACGATACATATAAAAAAGTTCCTTTATTATAAAGAAATTATACATAATTTTAATCTTAAAAAATTTTAATATACTAATTAATTAATAAATTTAAGAACTTATATATCATGGTAAGAAATTATTACTTTCAATCAATCGAGAGTTAAACCTAATTTTAAAAAGTATAGTATACTAAATTGATTAATAAGTGAAACTAAATCGTCGGAATTACAATCTTCAATTTACATTGTTCAAAGATTTAGAGTGAAAAATTGTTTAAACATTAAAACAAGTCACTAATTATAATAATTAGTGGATATAATAGTTAATCTACAACGATAACTATTTATGACATAGTGAGTCATAAACGAGTCCTCTTTCGTCCATATTAGGATTCTTTAAACGTATGTAATAAATCATGAAATTCCAAGGATACACTAATATTGATAATTATCAGGGTAAAATGAAGAATACCTGTGGTTCAGACTCTAGAAAATTCATTGTACAGGTTCTAGGGATTGATCCTTTGTCACTTCGACTTTAAGTTTGATCTATAAATGATAATCTATAATTGTTCCTACGATTTTATCATTAATTTATTATAGAGTAAATTTATACAATAATGTTAATTCGTTTTGTTTCGGAGTTTTAGTAGTACTTACTCTGAATCTGAAAAGATCGAAAGTACAGACTAGAATACTGAGTCTTTCTAGTAAAAGTTAATTTATTAAATAAAACTCTGAGGTTTCTCTGGAAGTATAATCAGACAACTAAACTTTTCAGAGAAAAGGTGGTCCAGACTTTATAAGGACTTGTTTGGACTAGGGTGGAGAGGGTCGAGGTCACAGTGGGGACAAACTTGTGGACACGGGGGTCGTGGACTCTCGTCTCATCTTCTCTACTAGTCCTCTTCTACACTCTTCTCTCACCAAACTTCTTTTCGTATTCTAGAGACTACCCAGTCCCCATTTCTTAGGTGGGCGGTTACGTCCTCTGCATCTAAACTAGGAACCCCGTCTTTCTAGGGAACCTCTTCCTTTACCGTTGGGTGACGTTATAAGAACGGACTCTTTTAGGGTACCTGTCTCTTCGTACCATCCGATGTCAGGTATCCCATCGTTTCTCAGACTGTTCTGAATTATTGACTTATTCCCTGAAGGGACCACCGAGTCTACCATTTGACAGACGGATGTTACACCCTCTGGACCCAAACTAGGAACTCAGTCTTTCTAGGAGACCTCTTCCTTTACCGTTGGGTGAGGTCATGAGAACGGACCTTTTAGGCCACCTACCTCCTCGGACTATCAGATGTTAGGTACCCCAGCGTTTCTCAGTCTGTACTGACTCGTTGATTTGAAAGTGAAAGTGAAAGTTATTGATTTGTTGTCGTTAGTGTATTCTAAGGGATTCTATATAACGGTCGGACTTCTCCGAAACAGTTTTGGTTGTGCTTCGGGTCAGAAAATTTTCACTTACCAGATCCCTGAAGGGACCACCCAGTCACTAATTCTGAAGGGGAAGGTTACGTTCCCTACGTCCTAACTAGGGACCACCCTTCGATTCTAGGGTGTACGGAGGTCGGTTGTTTGGTTTTGTATTTTACTTTCGTTGTTTAATTTTTTATGTTTAACATTGTTTAACTGATTTTTGAAAGTTTTACCAGGTGTAGTTTGTTTGTTTTTTGTTAGAATTTTTTTTTCAATTACCAGATTCACCTGTGGACCTTTTAATCGGTAGTTTAAACATTAAGTCAAGTCAAGTCAAGCCAAGTCAGTGAGTCAGTACAGACTGAGAAACGCTGGGGTACCTAGCGTCGTGCGGTCCCGAGGGACAGGTAATGGTTGAGGGCTTTAAGTGAATCTGAGTGTAGGTAGCTCAGTCACTACGGTAGGTCGGTAGAGTAGGAGTCAGCAGGGGAAGAGGAGGACGGGGGTTAGGGAGGGTCGTAGTCAGAAAAGGTTACTCAGTTGAGAAGAGTACTCCACCGGTTTCATGACCTCAAAGTCGAAATCGTAGTAAGGAACGTTTGTTTAGGGTCCCGACTAGAGGAAGTCTTACCTGAACAACCTAGAGGAACGTCAGGTTCCCGAGTTTTCAGAAGTTGTGGTGTCAAGTTTTCGTAGTTAAGAAGTCGTGAGTCGAAAGAAGTGTCAGGTTGGGTGTGTAGGTATGTACTGGTGTCGTTTTTGGTATCGGAACTGATCTGTCTGGAATCAGCCGTTTCATTACAGAAACGAAAGCTTATACGAAAGATCCAACCAGTATTGAAAAGAAGGTTCCTCATTCGTAGAAAATTAAAGTACCGACGTTAGTGGTAGACGTCACTAAAACCGTGGGTTTTTTTATTTCAGACTGTGACAAAGGTGACAAAGGGGTAGATAAAGGGTACTTCACTACCCTGGCCTACGGTACTAGAAACAAAAGACTTACGACTCGAAATCCGGTTGAAAAAGTGAAAGGTGAAAGTCAAAGTAGTTCTCCGAAAAATCAAGGAGAAGTGAAAGACGGTATTCCCACCACAGTAGACGTACAGACTCCAATAACTATAAAGAGGGTCGTTAGAACTAAGGTCGAACACAAAGAAGGTCAAATCTCTTAAAGTTTTCCTGCATAAATTTTACGTTGTTTAACACTGTTCTGTATTTCTCCTAGATGTAACTTTTTCTTTATATTTATCGAGAGGTTATAGACTTTCCTCCAATGGAAACAACTGTTATTCTTTAAGTCTAATTTTGATATGATGTGAATCTATGGTAAAAGTGAATAGTCTAACCGTTTTTACGTTTTCAACCTGTTTGTAAGAACCATGGTAAAAGTTTGTACCGAGTATGTGAAGACCTTCCTCACACTTTACCCTTTTTCTTTTTGAGTACCTCTAGTTGACCCTTTATAAATAATTTTATTGTTAATGTGAATGAGAAACTAAGTCGACAGAGTGAAGACCTTCACAAAACTCTCCATATTGGCGTGCACTCTTTTGTTCCATACATATTCAATAAGTAATTTAGTAATGAAGAATACCGATTTCTGACCTTTGTTGACTTCACCACTATCATATTTTTTTATTTGTTAACACTTAGAGACGTCAACCGTTGGGTGAGGTTATAAGAACAGATCTTTTCGGGTATCTGTCTCCTCGGACCGCCCGAAACCAGGAACCCCAGTGTTTCTCAGTCTGTGCTGACTTACTGATTGTGATATGTCATCTTACGAAAGGAGAATGAAATTTATACAGTGAAGTATTTGTCTTTATCTTTCTAGTGATACTGTATAAAAATTTTGTTATGTGAAGTTTCACTTTTTTTATCATACCTTCTTTAATTATGAAAGTTTACATTCAGGTTCATAAGATGGTTCTCGTTAAATAATGAAAAGTAGCTTACGTAAAATAGGTTTTTATTTTTACTCTGTTACGTGAGTAATGTGTTGATTTAAACGTATATAGATAATAACATCCTCTACATTGGTATGTTTATAAGGTTTGTAAACAATTAATGACTATAAGTTAGTGTCCATGTAAATGAAGTTTATACACTAATTATTAAGAGTTCAACATGAACATATAATAGTCACTTTGTGTATACAGTAGTTAAGAAAATGTAAAGACTATACCGTACTGAACCTGACCGTTTACTGTTAAAGGAGAATGTATAAGAACGGTGTTTTTGGGAGGAGTATGTTTAACGGTCTCGTCAGATGTTGACTCTTATTGACTTATATTTACACGAAGTGGATCTGTTCTTCATTTTAATAATTCATTTAATAATGAAATTCCTAAATCATTGTATTTTTTTCTGACTGTAAACTAGTGCAATGATAATAATAAGTCATACACAAAGAAAGTCTTAATAAAGTCGAGAAGACCCTCGGAGTAGTTAGGACCTTTATTTTATTATTGATAGTAAGGTTTAAATCTTGTTCCTTAAGGTCAACTTTTAGTACACTTATTGAATTATATAATGAAATCCCAAAGTTTAAAGGTAACACTAACCATAGATAATTGACTTTCTATTACCTAAACTCCGTTCGGATGATACTACAGTCAGAAGGACGATAATATAAACGTCATATACTACTTACACAGGAACCTTAATATTTTAGATGAAAAATTAGTTAGAAGAAATAACATTAAAAGTAAATTTTGTCTTTTACTTATTTAGGTAGACTAAATCTTAAGTAAAACTCTCATTAACCCGAAGAGACCACCGAGTTTACCATTTCTTAGACGGACGTTACGTCCTCTACATCCAAACTAGAAATCCAGTCCTTCAAGGGGACCTTTTCTCCCACCGATGGGTGACGACATAAGAATGGACCTTAAGGGTACCTGTCTCTTTCGGTCAGGTATCGCAATGTTTCTCAACTGACTCACTGAAACTGAAAGTGGAACTATTATTAATATCAGAACAAATAAAGTGTCACGAAGTCACTACGACAGTAAAAGTCGTCTTTTGTCATACTGTCTCGCTTGAATCATTAGTACTGTAAAGGAGTCACAGGAAGTAACTCTCATGAGACGCCAGACTATAAAAATTGAAAATCTAATATTGTCATATGTACGTAGAGTCACTATTCCTTACAGGATAAAGTCAATCCTTAAGTGTTTTCCATTAGTACTTCGTTAATCCTACTCACATTAATTGAGGTCTTATAAAAGATAATTATATATAAAAAGTATTCTAACAGAATACACGTTCTTTTATACTCGTGTGAGAGTGTTCAAATCTGAATCGTTATCCGTACCTTTGTTTTCTTCGGATATTCTTGTTCGTTTCATTCCATAAGTGAAACAGAAAAAATCGTGATAAATCTCGTTTAAGGAAAACAGTCGTAGAATCTAGTCCTTTATGTTAGTGGTTTTATTTCAGATACTATTTGTATGTTCAAGAACCTAAAGGGTGATATATACACAACGGATCCTTTTATTACACTGAATATTAACAAATCTGACCATTTTAAATATACTTTTAATGAAATTAGTCCAAGACATCTTAAACATACTGGGACTAAAAAAGTCGTAACCTACTCGTCAAAATATTGACGTCATGTACACAAATCTTTTGATGGACCAAGTTTCATCAATTACTTATTCTCGTAATTATACAGTTTTATCCTTGAAACTTAAATTATCCGTTGCGTTGTGTCCCTGATCAGTCTTTTCCGACCTTGATTGTTCGACTTTTCATCCACACGGGTGACAACACTTAGTGTACGAACTCTTACTACGGTATTAACACCCACCTCGTCCTTCCGTAACCTCAGTCTGTGTTACCTGAAGTTTAAGACTAAGGGGGGTCGAGTGGGTTTTTATATCCTCATGTTATTCAACTGTCCTTTGAAACTTCATTTAATAGAAAATCAAACTTACAACATAGTTTCTAGCTTAGTATGGTACAAACCCATCGAAGAACAAGCGTCCATGTTTTGAGGAAATTTTTGATTCGTATATTAACATTTACGTATGTCTTCGGGGTTTCTGAAGTTCCGGGTACTTTAGTAGACGATAATCACTATCAAAGAGTGACGACTTTACTCCTGAATGTATGGGTCCTCAAAATAGCTATAATGTAAATTCGATATGAATCATGGTTTGACACACTATCTTGTATCTGACATTTTAGGTTCTCTTCACCGTTTAAGAGCCGTCACTTAACAATAAGGAGTATTGTTTAACTAAGATCAGACTTTTCTATGTCTTTTATTTACCGTTCTTCGTTGGTTGCTCTACAACCTATTGGTATTGTCCGGTCTATTTGCCTACGTAAAAGTTTCGGTTCAACTCTTTTATTGGAGGTTCCACCCACCGACAAACTTAAGTCACCTTTCGTGCGACGTAGGTCACTGTCTTCTAGAACGGAGACGACTGGTACCGCAGTGAGTTCGACACACTGCAATTAGAGGGTTGTGCTACAGATCTTGTCACGGACCGTGAACCATCCGTGAGTTCTCAACACCCAACTAACTTAATTATTTATTAGGAAAGATCCCGTACACAAAGGAGTTGAAATTTCAGTCACAAGTATCTTCGCGATAAATGTTATCGGTTCTGTAAGTTATTTACAGGTAGTTGTCTATTACCTATTTCTCCTACACCACATATATATATATATATATACGACGATTCAGCGAAGTCAACACAGGTTGAGACACGTTGGGGTATCTGCCGTCGGGTGGTCCGAGGGGGTAGGGACCCTAAGAGGTCCGTTCTTATGACCTCACCCAACGGTAAAGGAAGAGGTCACGTACTTTCACTTTTCACTTTCACTTCAGCGAGTCAGCCCAAGCTGGGAGTCGCTGGGGTACCTGACGTCGGGAGGTCCGAGGAGGCAGGTACCCTAAGAGGTCCGTTCTCATGGTCTCCCTTAACAGTAAGGGAAGAGATGTCCAAGAAAGGTTGGGTCCCTAGCTTAGATCCAGAAGACGTAACGTCTGTCTAAGAAACGACAGGTTCGATGGTCCCTTCGGTATATGTGTGATGATACATATTTTATAATGGTTCCTGGATGACATGTCGTGTCCCTTGACATGAGTTTTAGAACATTGTGGATACTACCTTTTCTTAGGAATGTTTTTTAGTGAAACGACATGTGAACTTTGATTTTGTAATATTTAGTTGACATAAGGTTTTCGTAAAAAATTTTATTTGTCTTTTCAATAGATTTTTTATTTCAGTCTACCAAGACCATTTACTCTTAGTTATATTGGAGATCGGGTTTAAAAGGGATTGAGACGATGTATCGATATCCGAAGAGTCTGTAGGATGCCATGTCTGTGGTAGTCAAGTGTCTTGCTTTCGGTCTCCCTTATCTTTGAGTAAAGAACGTTTACACAAACCGGTTTCTCTTGTACTGGTTTTTTTTTTTTTTTTAATGAGATTCAACACGTTGACGGTAGGATGTTTATAAAACAAACACATAAAAACGACTCGTAACTTCTACCGAAGAACAAATAACCAGAAGTGTCCGTGTGGTGCGCTCCGGTCGGAATTTCAAAGTTACCGTATTAAAACTTTATATCTCTACCTCCTAGTACGAAGATCACTTTATGCTCGTTTTGAAACTTACAAGTACACAAAAATAAAAAGAAGTGAAATAAACCTATCAAGTACATAGTTGGACCGAAAGTAAGGGAGAGGAAACTTTGATATTATAAATAAAAGTAACTTTAGTAAAAGACGAACCATATTTTTATATGAAATCATTCGTAATTACGATCAATCCCCAATTCAAAATTACTTTAAAATTCCGTTTTTTCAGAATTTAGGTCGTACTAAGTGAAGTTTTCGTATCCAGTTTATAGGGTCAGGAACCCCTTTAGAAAAAGGGTGGTAAGGAAGGAAATGCGAAATTCGTAAGACTGGAAGGTAATTTTAATATTATAACCTACAGTAGATTTGTTTGTCGGAAAGGGGTCGGAGAGAGATCAGAGGAAAGAAGAGAAGAAAGAAGGGAATGGAAAGAAGGGAAGAGGTAGAGATGGTGGAATAGAAATAGTAAAATAAGAAAAGTCCTACACTTCTTACGTCGGGGAGACCTCGGGTTGACGGACTCCGGTTTTAATTTAGGTGTTAAGTCACCTACACACTGGAACTTACTCAATGGATTTGAGAGACATCGAGTCAAACATGTAACCATTCACCTACTCTGATACATAAATACCATGGATGGAGTTTTCCAACATTTCTCAACTACTTAATGATATAAATCTTGTAAGTTTAGTAATATGACATAGCGGAAGTTGAATGTGTCGTGTCATATAGTTAACGTAAAAGTATTTTGACCTTTTTTTATATACAAATGTTATACATTTCATTCCGAATATGGTGTGATTCGAGCGTTACTTACAGACGACAATAACAACGATAATAAAATGCTTACAAATGCACCGAGGAGCCCCGTTGAACAAGGTGAGTTCTATTGTGCCTCACAGAGAAAGTTTGTAGAACCCACAAGAACTTTGAAAGAACGGAAGTCAGTACAAGTATGTATATAAATCTACGAGTTCTTTGGTATATTTACAAAAGGTGGAGGTGGGTGAGGGAGGGGTGGGGCAGGAAGAACTAACCGGATACTCTTCCCTTTCGTAAGAGATGTAGACAGGAGTTGTTATTTGGACGTTTCTTTATCGATATTGAGTGTCGGTACATAGATAAACACCGAGACTAAGAAATATAGTGGACACAATTTTATAGTGTTATAAAGTCGACAATTAACTTCGTGAGACCGCAGAACTCAATAAAAATATCAGTTGAACTCTACTGTACACTATCAAGTCTAATTACCCTCGACACTCAGTCTTTAAGACAGAGATCAATACCAATATTGAAAATTGTACACGATTGTACACTATAGATGTCTAGTACACTGGATATCAATAAAGATTTTACCCATAACCTTTGTTACTTGAAAACAGTACCATTGTGAAATACGATTTACTTTCGTTGTGAAGTCAGAGAGCTTTAAAAAAAAAGACCAGGGTGTACAGAATTATTTTTCGTCAGTAAGATTACAAAAAGTCTACAGAAGTCGTTTGGGTTCCCATAAATTGATTTTATTTGTACATGGTCCACTTTATCCAAATAGTTGAAAATGTTCTAATAAATATTTTACGACTAGTACTCACTTTTTTGTTTCTTTCAACTAAACACCCTTTCTTTCAGGTAGATACAAATTTCAAGGAGATGACACCTCCCTTATCTCAGAAAGATTCAGATACTTCGTAAGTCCTTTGGTTACGTGTAATTCACACTTGAAAGAGACTTCCGCCGGACCTCTAGGAAAATTCACTACACTCGTCACTTCGAGAATTTTACCCCGATTAATCGACAAACTACATGAACTGTCTCTTTCTACATACGTTCGTCTCTCTTTTCTGACGTTTGTGTCTATAGGGACTAACGTAATAACAGGTTTTGAAATTAATTAAAGAACTCCTGATAGAAAAGGTATTAAATTTTACCAAATTTTCTACATGTTGATTGTCCAAGTTTCACAAAGAAATCGATTAGTCAACGTGACGCCCTCCGACTTTTAATATTTCATGTAAAATATGTGAGGAGTTCGACAGGTTCTTAAGGAAGATGTCCGAGAGCGAAAGTAAGAGGGGGAACAAACGCATGACCATACCTCTTTACACACTGGACTGAAGTGACTATACAACAAGTTTCGGGTTCTTTGGTGAGGAGATGAAAAGTACGGACCCTTCCACACATTCACAGAAAACCGTACTTTTACAAGAGAATCATGTAAACACAGTATTCTCTATTTGTAGTCTACGACCAATACCAGAGTCAATTTTTTTTATGTCAAAAGATATCAAAGTTTATTTTTACTTAGAAAGTTGATCTTAATGTTCAAAGACATTTTATGTCAAGTGTTTCTTTTTTGATAGATTATGGTTGACCCCTGTTAAAAGACTTATTTTTATCACTGTCGTCAAATATGTGTCGTCGTTAGTTTTGTATTTACACGTTTATGTTAACGAAGACAAAGAAAATCTATAGGTTTATATTTAATATGTAAAATATTGAACCGAATAAAAGAGGTCCCTTATTAAAAAACGCACACTTCAAAATATTCTATCAGTAATGAAATCTTAGTAAGACGATCATAAAAGTCCTTTTGTCGTTCCTAGTAATTAGATTTTTTTTATGATTCTCTATTAGTTGACTCTATACACTCCTACTATTAAAATGCATTATAAGAATATATTCGGTATCGTAGGAAACGTTCATTAGGTTTAAATGTCTCAAATGAGTCTTCAGTTTTCATCATAACTTTCCCTGAAAATAATCTCTATAGATTCTAAAAAGGGTTTTAGTACCTTCTATCTTTAAGATACTCCAAAAGTTAGAGAGGAATGAACGTATAAACTCATAGGTATCCTTTTAAGTAAGTAAGTAAGTCATCTATAAATAACTCCTGAATGATACACGGGGTCAATACTCGCTATGTCGTCCTTTCGTTTGTCTGGTTTGAAGGAAGTTCGTCGAGGGTACGAACAACCTCACTCCTCAAATTTGTTTGTTAGGTTATTCATTGATTTTATAACATAATCTTCTAGTTTGCCAGGAGCTTCTCTTCTCTCGTCTCGTGTATCATACCCCCGATCACCGGGAAACCACAAATGGACCTTTTCCTACCTCTCTAAAACTCGTCTCCTCATTGTTCCAGACTGAACGTAAAAATCTGAGTGAGACCGACGGAATAACTCTACTAAGATTTCACCTCTGATTTACATTTATTCCTCTGGTGAAACCTCCGACTCGTTCACTGGACTCGTTCTCTGTTACCACCAGACCCGATGGTGCAGTAACGTCGTCCCTCTCGACGTTCGTTTGTTTACGAATGTTAGGTACCCCCAACATATTCCCATCCGTATGGTACGAAAAGAAGACGTGAAACTAGAAGAGAAAATAGTAGGGGAAGACCTGATCCGGAACAGTTAATAGGGTCGGATAGTTAGGGAGGGTGAGATAACGGAAGAAAAGGTTTGTCCAGGTTCGGAGAGAGTAATTTTTTTTTTCCTTCTTTTTTCTGTTAAAAAAAGGAAATCGGAAACATTTACAGTCTCTGCTCCACTACAAACTCAAGTCTGAATCTCTGACTCAATCTCAAATCGTCCGTCTATTTCTTCTACTTAGGCCCACTTCCGTTGGTGTCGTCCATCGTACGGTGCTGGACTCCGAGGCTCTCCGTCCCTGGATCCTCATCAAACCCCAACGACGTCACAGGACCCCTCCCCCTCCCTTTCACCTGTCAGACTCTCGTCCAATGGTACACGATAGTTATGACGAGAGTCCTCAGACCACAACACACTGATGACATATCCCACCACTTCTGCCGAGGGTGGCCGTTTCATGCTCCTCCCACAACGGGACTCTTGGAGTGAACCGTTGGCGTAACCTCGTCTCCTCCCACTCTTGACGGGGTAGGTCTTAGTCCACGTGTTGTTATCGCCGGCGAAGAATCACCCGTGGTACATCTGAACCCTAGAAACTCTTCTCCGGGGTAACTGTCGTCCCTCTCTTCAGATAAGTGGTTCTTCCTCCTGACTGTAAATCCCCAACCAGACGGGTCTCGTTAAGTCCCCACCGGGCGACCGGTCTCGATCCCGACGGGAGTATTTTTCTTGGATAGTTAGGAAAATTTTCGACGTCGTGTTCGTCTGTCGTGTCCATAAAGTTTTTATCGAAACCCCGGATTTAAGTTTAATATTAAAATGTTTCTCCGTGACCCGGTGAAAGTCCCCTGTGCGACCATAGGTTCCTTTCGTTAAGAGGAATTAGTTCACCATAAAAGAATCACGTAACATCCGAGATTGGGTCCCTTGAAGGGGTTCCGGGACCACTCTTTACGTCTTTCTGTTCCTCTTTAAGATTTTTCTCCTTATTGTTACACTGATCTACACATAAAATCTTTCTGTGGAGACCTTCGTTCCACCAATTCTCTCGGTTCTCCGGTTAATACGACTCTGGTTGTCCCTCCGAAAACGTTATGAAGTCCATCTTCACTACCTCTTAATTTTTACATTACCCGGTTGAGTCCGTGTATATAGTACAATTATATTTACGATCGGTATCCATTCCTTTGTAAACCTTTATTTAAAACCTTCTCCTTTTGTATTGTCACCCTTTAGGACGACCGTGACTTTGAGGAATTATAACTCTCCGATTCCTGTAATTTCATCGTTAAATAAACTATTCGTTAACTATAGACCTTTCGATCACTGTCGGAACAACGGTCCTCTCATGCCAATACCAGAGTCGGACACTGAAATTTTTGAAGTGACCCCCTTTTTAATGTCAGCCCGTTCGTCGTCGTCCCGTACCGGATGCCGTGTTATACGGCTATTGATTCAGGGTCCCTTTTGACTAAACACCGAAGACTCGTGTACGCAACTCTCACAGACGATAACTGATCAACACCAAGTAGTCCTACATCTAGATAGAACCGATTGTTCTTTCGTGATCTCCAGAAGTAAATCGGTGACTCGGACAGAGGTCTCTGACACACCGACAGAAATGGAAGGATGGGTAGTTGTGTAGTTTTCGACGTCTTATATAAAAGTGAAAGTTTTTTTACGTTTGACGTTCACTCTATTTCAACGGTTTGATCTGAACTTTGCCCCACTTACTAATGTCGGGCCGAGGTCTATATTTCTTATTTAGTACACACGGGTCGGTCTTAAAAGAATATACACAGTTGTTCTTTCTATTGACTCTTTCAGACATAGGTATCCTGTAAGTGTGGTATAATTAAACTGAACTTTCCTAATTTTGTTAAATGGGACCTAAAGACTGAACTTATTAACACTCGTCGTATGAAGGTCTCCGAGAGACTTCTCTCACCCAATATTACTTTACTAATCTTATACGTAGAATCCTGGGGAGGTTATTAATGGGTCGAACCCAAAAAGTGAGTTCGGTACTTCTAGTTCCGTTCTTATATTAAGTAAAAAGTAAAGTAAAAGTCGTTCACGGAAGGACCTCCAAACTCTAAGGTAACTTTATCTAAGACGTGGAAATTTACAAAAGAGTTTAATAGTCGAGAAAACTGTAACTAAGATTATAGTGGTTCTGGAAAGGAGGGTCTACAAAAGGTCCTTCTGAATGAATGTTTTCCAGTAGCGACAAAGGGTCGGAAGTTCCTAGTAAATCAAAGCCGTGAGAACTAAACCCTACACACGTCCACGTACTTTTTCTCTTCCAATGGGAAACCATTCGAGATAAATTAAGAGATTTTACTCCCTTTCCAGTGTTACTCCTCCATCCGAGGAATACGTAAACTTTATTTTCGGTCACGAAATCAAAATTTAAGGTCCACCGGGTCATTCCTAACCTTATGTACCAAACGTGACGAAGGGAAAGTCAATCGAGAAGTCCCTCTACGGTGAAACTAAATGACCTGATTGTGTCAGAGGAAGCCCCGACATTCGTCCGGTCCACGACCTAGTCGTACGGTCACATGAGTAGAGATCCACGTCAGTCAAGGGAATAACCCTCAAGACAGACCCTCCCCTAGCGACCGAGGTTCAAGGGACGAAGTCACCATAGAGGAGTGTCAAACGCAAAAAAAAACGTATACACAAGTCAACACAGGCTGAGACACTGGGGTACCTGACCGGGTGGTCCGAGGAGACAGGTACACTAAAGGGTCCGTTCTTATGACCTCACCCAACGGTAAAGGAAGAGGTCCCCTAGAAGGGTTGGACCCTTAGTTTGAGTCCAGAGGACTCAGAAGACGTGACCGTCTACCTAATAAATGGTGACACGGTGGGCCCTTCAGTAAAGGAGTGTCATTAAGAAGGGTTGAGGAACCTTTCTAAGTATAATAGAGTGATCAAGTACATAGACCATATAGTGACTACATGACCTTGACGGTCGGACTCCACGGTGTACCGGAAAATAAAAAAGAAAGAAAACTTTTTATTTGTAATTTAAATTAAAATTTGAATCATTTGTGTTAACACACTACGTGTTTGTTAAAAATAAAAACCGGCCTTATTTTTAGTATTTGTCTATGTGGTTAAAGTTTGGACTTGAAAGTAAGATTTTCAAGAAGTTAAGGGAACAAGTGTAAAAGTATGACGTCGTATTCACGGTCCAGAGTAAAGTTGTGAAAATAATTCTTTTAGCTGCAATTATCGAAAGTTCGGGTAAGTAAGGTGTCTCCAAGAATTTTTCGAATTTTCTTACAGATAAAGGTGTACTTCCTGATCTGTTGTGTATTTGACTTGAACGTTCTGTACGGTAAAATGTATGGAAACATTGTAGGCCTAATCCGATACTGTCACGGATGGAGGACCCCGCTAAGAATTTCTGGTGGGTCCTTTAAGTCGGTGACGTCTTGCATCGTCGTCAGACGACTAAATCTTTGCCTCTGGTAGAGCTACCACAGATGTGATATTGTCGTTGGGTAAATAAATCTCGTGTTATTTTCTAAGCTCTACTTTACACTCATAGACCGAAGAAATCTTACATCGAGGAACCACCTTGTGAAAATGTAGGAGAGAGAGTCCGGTTGCACACCAAAGATTTGTCTAGAACTAGGTCGAAACACATACAGATGTTTTCGTCGACTTCCCGAAGTTGTTCCTAGACTAAATTAGACTCTTGGGGTGGATTTTTTATTTTAGGAATCTCAATTCGAATTTGGATTAACGGATTTAGTTGTGTAAAGTAAATGAATAAATATTTCAATTAATTTATTTATTTTATAAATTTCGAATAATTCTACATACCGTCCCCAAGGATTTTCCATCATTGTGGGTTTACCTATAAAATATACATCGAATCGTTCTCAGTTTCCAGTCACCGAAACTTATCTTTCATTTAAAATGAACGTAAAGAGATTATTTGTCGAGTGGATCAGACATTCACAACTATACGATTAGTAACAAGAAAAGAGACTGTGTAACAAAGGAGACGGGTCATAATCCCTGATCCGAAGGGACCACCGAGTCGACCATTTCTTAGGATGACGTTATTCCCTCTGGACCCAAGCTAGGGACCCAGCCCTTCTACGGGACCTCTTTCCTTACCGATGGGTGAGGTCATAAGAACGGATCTCTTAGGGGTACCTGTCTCCTCGGACCGCCCGATGTTGGGTACCCCAGCGTTTCTCACCCTGTGCTGACTCGTTGTTCGTGTCGTGTCGTCTCCGAGACCTGATCATTCGTCCTCGACTAGAGAAAGTTGAACAATTGTATAGTTAGGCTCAAACGGAGGGATTGCTGGTGACCTGAGTCATTTTGAGGGTCGCGATACATATAGTAGTCCCACCGAGGAGTCTTTGGTTTTACGTACACGTTAAAATATGCCAGTGAGAGTTGTTGTTGTGAGGGTTGTCGGTCGTAAAGAGAGACAAACCCGTACATACACATACACGAGTCAGCACAGACGAGAAACGCTGGGGTACCTGCCACCGGGTGGTCCGAAGAGACAGGTGACCTAAAAGGTCCGTTCTTATGACCTCACCCAACGGTACAGAAGAGGTCCCGTAGAAGGGGTAAGTCCCTAGTTTGAGTGTAAAGAACACAGTAGATGCACTTGTCACCTAAGAAATCCAATCTATTTTTATTTAGATATTAAACCTTGAAGTAGAATAATTATATCATCTTTTATAAAAGAATGTCAATTTTTGTTTACACGCCGATGGTTTCCTTTCTTCCCCTTATTTAATCCTCAAACCCTGATTGTGCGTGTGCGTGATATATATTTTATATAAAAAGTATATATGTCGTGTCTCTCGAGGAGTTATAAAACATTTTCGGATATTTCCTTTTCTTAGACTTTTTATTATCTATACATATGATGATGATGATGATTCAGTGAAGTCAGCACAGGCTGAGACACGATGGGGTATCTGCCGTCGGGTGGTCCGAGGGGACAGGAACCCTAAGAGGTCCGTTCTTGTGACCTCACCCAACGGTAACGGAAGAGGTTATCTATACATATACATAGTGGTTTAGTAAAACGACATATGGACTTTGATTATGTTTAACATTTAGTTGATATGAAGTTATTTCTAAATTTAAATTTTAAAATTTTCTTAATTTTAAATTTTTCGTTCCGTTTTTAGTGGAATTAAAATTTTTACGTAGTATCAGGAAACTCTGTCAGAAATTGCATTTCATACGTATTACCGAATCTCCATCCTCAAAACAAACCCCTCCTCAATCAAAATCGATTAGTAAGTGTTTAGTCCACTTACTAAACAGAATACATTCTCCGACAACTCCTTCATTTAGAGAAAAGTATGGACTCGGTTACTTAATTTAGGGGAGAAAAACAAGAGAATCTCGACTTCTGTCCTGGTTTATATCAAAGTGACTACCATTACTGGGTCAATTACAAGATAAAAGTGGTCCGTCGAACATGCGTTATTTTAATAACCATATTTCTGTCAAATGGCATAAGGAACCTTATATACTTTTAATAATAGACTTCTTGAAGTTCTAATAATTAATATAATTATGTGTACCTTTGTGTGTCATACGAAAAAATTACAAGTGAACCTCTACACTTTTGTGGAATATCAAATAAGTCCCGTCGAAAGAGTTCCTACACCGAGAGACCGTTTCCACTGGGGTATTATAGTCGGTTTGGTCTTGGAGACTCTCACCCTCCTCCTTGACTCAAGGACTCCCTTTCAATTTGGTCGGGTCGAGGTCCGTTTGAATCTTAGTCAGATAGATGTTTATTGAAAATCTGAGGAGGTTTACATTGGGAAACGGTGACATTTATTAAATAAAGTAAAAATACAATTTGAATCTTTGTTACCAACCTTTACGGTGAGGTTTGTTTCCTTGTTAGAAGTATCATTGTTTCGTTTGAGGGTTTAGACACAAAAGAGTATGAAAACCACACAACAGTGATTATTCACAAAACTAAAACCTTCTGTCATTTATAAACACGTCAACTTAGATGAAAGATATTAAATATAGACCGGAAAAATCTGAATTTTTATATAAAGTCTTCGTAAAGGTCACCGTATTTATCGGGGTCTTTAATGTTTATTTTAACACATTATTTTCGTTATAGGTAAAGACTTGAACTGGCGATTACTTCCGTTAAAAGCCAGTAAATCGTCGTCTAGTGTTCATTATTGAACTCGTTGACACGTACCCGTAGACGGACGACACTCAGACACAAGAACTCCTCAATCTGTGTACGTTTTGTTTTATAAGTAAGTCGAAAGGAAACTCTTATAAAAGTTCCGTTTACATTGTCCAAAAGACGAAATAACGAATAAACCCCACACTCACGATTAACTAAATTCTGTAGGAAATGAATGTACGTTCATCGGACTATACTTCCTTCCTCGGACTTGAAACTTAACTTTGTTTGAACTTGAACTTAGGGTTACAGTTTGAATGAAAATACTGTAACTTGTTTAACGATTTTCAGTTTAAGAGTACAAAAATCAAACATTTCACCCGTGGCATTACGGGTGATACTCCCAATAAATGATCTACCCTCTGTATACGACCGAGTGTCATCCGTGAATGATTCATTAATAAAATATGGTGGATCAAAGTCTTTGTCTTGTTTTATTTTATGTGATACGCTTTGTTTTAAAATGAAATGAGTTTGCTAAGTCTTCCGAAAAGTCCTAGTATATCCAAAGAAAAAACACCCCCACCCCCCTTTCATGACGATTGATTGTACTAAGTGAAAATTATGTGGTATCAAAAGTGAAGATCGGAATTCTTTATACCGAAAATTCTTGCTTACACACTTTTCCGACTAAAGTAACAAATCGTCAAACTCTTTTGACGTAACATTCGTTCGTTTCTCTTCTAAGTTATGGTTTTTTACGTTCGGAAGTAAAAATCAAAACATCATCTATTTTAAGACTTAATCCCGAGGAATCTTTACGCAATGTTAGTAAACGTAATAAAATTCGTTTAATTTTTAAGAAAACACTTGGACAAAAGTGTATATATTTTACTTCTAAACTCCATGTAGTAGAAAATCCGGGAAAGATCGTTATCTGTACGAATAGAAATAACGAAAAGGAAAATTCTTTGTTTATTCTTTTGTCTTTATCTTTTGTTTATCTTTTCGATAATAAATATCCAGAAGTTTCCGTTGATACAGAGGGTGAGCGATCACTGTTGTTCCTTTGTTGGTCCTCGACTTTGTGTCGACTATTTTCTCCTAGCAAATAGAAGGTATAAAAAAGATATTTAAACACCACTTTCCCTATCTTTAAACCCCCTCCTTGTCCTTGTTATCACCCAAACGGACTAAATTTTTTTTTCCTTTCCTTCTTTCTTTTTTTTTTTTTTGTAATTAGTTTTACCGGGGTTGACTTTGAAGAACTATCTTCTGAATAGAGTGTGAAAGAACCAGTTTTTTTAATCTCCAGCGGTCATGTTGGAAAGGGTGTACCCGACGTAAGGAGACGATGAGTTTAGGACGGAAAGTACGACGTAAGTTTTGAGACGTCCTTTACTGGACCCAACATTTTCCTTCTATCAAAAGCTACAACGGGAGTAAAGGACGTCTTTCATAAGTCTACAAGTAGATCCTTTTTATATATATATTGTAAGCCGGGATTTTTTTTTTTTTCTTTTCTTTTATGACCAAATTTTGTTGTTGTTTTTGGAAATAAGATAGTGTTTGTGTGACGTCAGTCATCGACCGGAAGTCGGATGTTTCGTGTCACTTTCGGTCAAAGATAGTTGTATTGGATATTTTACGGAAAAATTGAGTCATAACAATCTTTGTAAGGTCAGATCTAAACTTTCCTAAAGGGATAATAAAAGTTGGGATTTCTAAATTCATAATTTATTACTGGGGGTTTTATCTATGGTGGAACAAACAATTCCTCTGGACAGAATGTGAAAGATTGTAATATCGGTCTAAAGTGCCAGTGCCCTTTTGTTTTGTGTGTATTACCTCACCAATAATTAAGTTATTTAGGTCGTCGAGAACACGAGACCCGTTTTCCGTTTCAATTTTCGTCGACAAGTAACTGCTGTATACCCTGTACCGGTCCTACTCCATCGACGAAGTCGTGCAGTAGGTGGTGAAAATTCCGACTGACGTGAGTTAAAGAATCTGTTAGATGTGTGGTAAAAGTCAAGACATGGAGGTATTAAATAGTGTTGTTATGGAGTTCGTGTGTCTAGCCTCCCCCTTTTACTTTCGTTAAATGTCATGGTTCTACTTTCATCGACCCACCTATCCCTTCTGGATGATACATTTAGTATAGGTGTTGAAGTTCCTTACAACTGTATTATAAGACCTTAATTAAAAAAGGTCGTAAGGATACATCCAGTGTGTTTCCATTTAGATCAAAGAGAAGGAATGGAGAATATAGACCTCAACAAATAGTTATACAATTTCTCCTTTAACTAAAATGGAGAGGGAAGGTGTTCCTGTTATTCTTGGAATACATCTTTTGAGTGGTTATTGTTACTTTCCTTAGTCAACTTTGTGATCGTACGTTAGAAATATATACAGAGGGTCAATTTCCAGTACCCTACTGTCGTTATTTTTTTTTTTTTTTTCGTCTTCGTGTCTGTATATTCCCTATCGTTAGACGAGTTTTATCACCATACCTAATAACATCTGATTAGAGTAATACAGAAGAAAATTTTATGCAGGGATTTAAGATAGAGTCTAAGTATATCCATCCATTTGGTACAACGACTGTTTATAGAATTATATCTTGTCAAATTCATTACTTTTAAAGTATAGTAGGATATTACACATAAAGTACCCCTCACCCGACGAAGGAATTACCCTTATCACGCGACTATCGAAGTAGTTTTCGATCCGTTAATTAATAAAGTTAGAGGAAGAGGTGGAGGCACGGGGAGATCAGGAGAGTCTCAACTAACTTTGTCCTATTCCTATTCGTCAGTGTCCCACCACTCTCTATAAAGTTCTTTCACATAGTTCCGTTTTCCATTATTTGTTTTTTGTCTGGTATATCCTTATAAGATCTTTAGAAGTCTTTATGAGTTCATAAACTAAAGGGCTTCCATACTTTCTGTTCCCTGGCCGGGAAATTAAATCTGTCACTTCCCTCTCATCTGGAAGTTTTGACTTTTGTGAACAGGCGTGTGAATAAACTCTGTACAGAAGAGGAAATTTAATTTATTTATTTTATTAAAGGACCAAAAAATAGACTTTGTTGTTTTCATTACATAAATAACATCTAGTAAACCTTTTAATTTTTGGTTCTCAGTACGGAGTAGGATTGTTACTCTCTCGGAGGTAGAAATCGAGAGTAAGACAGCAGACAACAAACAATACACTTTACGTACATTTGTATGTTCAGGAAAATAAAGAACTAAGTAGAAAAAGTACATTTACACATTCTTTATAAAATATAATTACTACGATTAAAAATTTATAGTATATATAAATATGGGAGTAAACAAGATAAACGTAAGGTGACAATGTGAGAAATTACTTATAATAAAATAAATAAGGAGTTTTTTCGGGATACACCGTGAATGACACATTATCAGTCTTATTATTACCGTTAATAACAGTATAAAACGTCTAGTCTTTTAACTCCGTACATCTTAATTCGTGGAGTGGGTTTAGAACGAATTATTTACCGTCTCGACAAAAAAAATTTAGGTCTACAGGGAAGAAAGTTTCAGTCACGAGAATTGGTGACCCATATAATAGTAATGTCTCCAAATATTAAAATTACAGAATTAAATAGACTTAATAAAAGGTAAGTGGTACAGGTCTTTCTGAAAGAAGTGGGATAATTTTCAGTAAAAATAGAAAGAAGGTCAAGTAAACAAAGAAGGAAATGTATAACAAGAAGATAGATGGACTTTAAATAAAATCCTATACCTTTCTCCGCAGAAATAAAAAGATTGATACATCAATCGGTTGATTAGATCCTATTAAATAAATTAATAGGTACAAAACGAACTACGAATCTTTTCAACTAAATGGTTATAATCACTAAAATATACAGACCGATATGATAAAATTGACCTACAATTCTAGATTTTTCCATGTGAGTACACCAAAGTATATAAAAACGGATATTAAGTAGACGTATAAAAAAGTATATTTGAAGTGTTTACACTATTTTATACAAACACCCTCTTTTTCACGTAATTTGACTAATTTTTAACTCTTTTCGTATAATTCGAATATTTATTTAAACCAAATAAAGACACTGGTTTCTAATTGGACTTTCTATTCTGTTAATAGTAAAAATATTATTTTTTTAATAAAAACAAACGATAAAAAATACCAAAACCGTACTTAGAAATTTAGAAAACCTTTCGATTTCTTGAAAATAAAAGATAAGGTGAAATAAATAACCAAATAGAGTTCTTAGTTTCTTAAATACTCGAATTCATCTTGTCTAAATCAGAATTATACTGAGAGACCAAAAAGTCTTTTGTTATAAACTTTTATAACTGAAATAATTTCTAAAATTATAAAAAATCTTCATACTGCTACTCTTGAATTGTCAACGGACACCTGGAAAAGAAAGTTCACTTCTAGTGTTAGTGAAAAAATAAGTTTAATAATAGTCTTTGGATACGGAATCGATATTACAAACGAACATCCAATTTTTCTTTTCTTATTAATATTATAGTTTAAAATTGACTTAAGTTTTACACGCAGTCTGTAATAAGATTCTCAAAATAAGTAAATTAAGTAATTTCTCGGGTCAATAATAATGATCGGGGTCAAATGTCCACTCAAGAAAGAAAGGAAAGGGAACGAGTGTACCGAATATTCACTATCTTGAGATCCCAAAATTGGGTACGTAATTCTGTGATTTCGGGACGAGAATTGGATACACGATAGGGGTGATAAATGTCGTGGTGTTAAGTCACAGTTTTTCATTTCACGTTTCGTATGTCAAAGTTGATGTACTATTCATGATCGATACTATTCGTCGGCTCTCCTCGTTGGGGTGCAGGTTCCTCGCCACCGACGTGACCACGTCCTCCCGGCTCTCCTCGCTGAGGTGGAAATTCCAGTCCTCCCCTCCGGTACTCCTCTATGGCGAACAGGTTCCATCCCTCGTCGTCGACGTGAAAGACCTCGTCGGTACTTCTCTATGGGGTACAGGTTCCATTCTCTTTGGGTTCATTCTGCCATCCACAACGCTCTCCCGTAGTCTGTCGTTTGTGTGACTTTTGTATTAGTGTCTTTTGATCGGTTAGACTAGTGTACCTGGTGTCGGAACAGATTGAGTCACTTTGATTCGGTACGACATTCCCCGGTGGGTTCTGCCCGCCCAGTACCACCTCTTCAGACTGTCTTACACCAGGTGACCTTTTTCCTTACCGTTTGGTGAAGTCATAAGAACGGAACTCTTGGGGTACTTGTCATACTTTTCCGTTTTACTATCCTATGACTTTCCCCTTGAGGGATCCAGTCATCCACGGGTTATACGATGACCTCTAGTCACCTCTTTATTGAGGTCTTTCTTCCTTCCCTACCTCGGTTTCGTTTTTGTTATGGGTCAACACCTACACCGACCACTGTCTTCGTTCCAGGCTACGACATTTTTCGTTATAACGTATCCTTGGACCTTACAGTCCAGGTAATTAGTTCCGTTTATCTTTCACCAGTTTGTTTTCTACCGTTCTCACTTGCAACTGTAAGATCCTTAGTCGCTTGATTTTACCTGACCTTACCCACTTAAACTGAGTCTACTGGTAATATAGATGATGACGTCCGTCCTAAGGGAATCTTCTTTACCTCATCGGTAGTACCAGTTGTTTTCTCAGACCAAACGTCATGAACCTACGTTAGAGTTTTTGTTGTCTTACTTGAGACAAGCAAAGGTTCCGTTTGGTAAGTTATAGTGTCACTAGGTTCGGATACGGGGTTGGTCATTACGACTTCTTCGACTTCAACTTGTGAAGATACTTCTGGACGTTCTGGAAAATCTTGATTGTCAGTTTTTTCTACAGGAAAAGTAATATCCCCTGACCTTACGTTTTCATCCTTCAGTTCTTTGTGGACCTCATTGTCCGTTGAAACTGGTACCTTATGTCTTACTTCGTCCCGTTTCTGATTATCTCAAAACGGTTCTCTTGACTGACCAGTATTGTTTGTGAGAGAAGGTTGTTGTCTTCTCTTCTGAGATATGTACCTGTAGTGGTCTACCAGTTGTGGCTTTAGTCTAACTAATATAAGAAACGTCGGTTTCTACCTCTTCGAGATATGTCAGTCGTTTTTGTTCTGGTCCTCGACTGACACCGAGTCCAGTACTTGAGGAATAACGGTTTAAGTCTGTGTTTGACTTCTTTGACCCCCTTTGGTGATCTGGTAAGTCCATACTGGATTTAGTTTAGGGAATACTAATATATCACCTTCACTCTTTATCTAAAACAATACGGGTCTCAGGCTCAGGGGTTTTGACTCTCTTATTTTGTAGGTGTCGTTACGTTTTCGTACTTGCCCAAAATAAAGATCGAGCTCGATCCCGAGGGCGGTGTAGGTTACGTCACCTCACCTCGTTCCTCGGGGTTCGGGTCTAAATGTCGTCATAAATATCCAAAATCTTGTCTCTCAACCGTTCCCGACTAACCGACGTCCTCAAAGGATCATAAATGATTAACCGATTAGAAATAACCGACGTCCCCAAAGGACCATAAATGATTAACCGATAACCGACGTCCCCCTACAGAAAATGCAGGACTATTTGAGTTTGGTCCAATGCCCCTCATACGACTAATCTGTTCAGGACCATAGGCACCCCTACTGGAGTGACCCGTTACTGAGTCGGAAAGGGCACTCAGGATGGAAACAGGGACTTCGGATAGTACCGCAAACAATCCAGGGTCTAAGGGGGGACAGGAAACTAGTACCTCTCCTTAGGAGGAGAAGTAAGACTCTGTAACGGACTATAACAACAGAGTCGTAGTAGTGAACTTGACATGACTATACAAGAAAAATGTTTCCAGGTTCCAGCTTCTTATTTAGACCGGTGGTTCATAACCCCCCTTAAGGTCATCAGCTTAACTCATGGAGTACCCAATCAGGTAATGATTCGTAGGTCCACTAGAATCGTCCAACAACACCCAATCGTGGTCGTCAAGGTCTCACCTCTTCCTCCCGGTGGTTGTCCTCTCAGCCCCTAAGCAGACCCCGGTCGACCACCTGCTCGAAGTAAAAATTCCCCAACCACCTTACGCCGCAGCGGAAGGTAAGGAAAACCCGGAAAAGAACAAGGAGACCCCACCGTGCTACGTGCACCAACGTCACGTGGGTCCCAGGTTAAGACAGGTGGAAATCCCGTCACCCCCACCATTCCTCTTGTTGTATCCCCGGGAAGGTAGAACCGAGATTCCAAAAACTGACCACAGAGAATTGGGTCTGGGTTAGAGGGTCCGGGTATAGTACCCTGTCCGAACAAGGAAATGAGACCGGGAGTACTTGAAGAGCATAGTTACTGGTCTATACAAATACGTGAAATGAATTTCGGTCGTAGAGAACAACCTTGCACGTATCACTCTCTCTACCAAATCAGAAAGGGAGTTTGTGACTTGTTTAGCCCCCACCTGAAGGTATATGTTAAAGTTTCCCTCAGTTTGGATCAAATATCCCCCATAACGCACGGGTTTTTTCGTGTTTCCCTTCCTCCCAATGGGTCAGGGGCGGTCAGAGATAACGGTCGAAACAATTTCAAAGAAAATCCCAGACTAAGTAAGAAAGATGAACAGGACTCGAGACCCCTGGCATGAGCGTTACATCGAAGGTAAACCAGGGGTCCCGACTCTGGTCAGGAAATTGTTAAAACGAGTGTTTACGTCCAGGTCATAGTCTCGGTTATCTACGGCCGTCGGGTTTGGATCCATAATAGAGAAGATCCTCGAAGAATCGGTGATAATAACGACAGAGGAAAATCACCCCATTCAAAGATGGGTGGGTTTTTTACATAGTTGGTTTTGATTGTCCATTACTATTGGTATTAACGGACCGGAATGGAGACATTTTAGATAGAGGGTTACGACAGGACCGGAAAGGGGGGCCATAGAATGTGGGCACACGACAGGAAAAGGGACAGAGTAGTAGACTGTCCGGAACGTCCACGCCTGATACAGAACATACCAAAAGAAAACAGCCCCTTTGGCGTCGACACTACGAACATCTTCGCAGTTTCAGAAAAAGAGAGGGTTTACCCACCAAACTACATTTACCCATGTCTCTACAGACGGGTCCAGTCGTCCTTCGTTGTCCAACAGTAGGACCAGGGCTATGGTAGGCAGGAACGGGGACAAAATAAAACATGGGGTTCATTTGCTGAAGGACAAATCGTTGAACCCGGAAGAAACGTGAGCGGACCATGGGGTTACAGGGGTTTCAGACTTCCTCCAACGGACACCGGAGATCCGTACGGAGGAACCATCGTCGCCGGTCGTACTCCAGTAGGTGTATAACGTTGTCCTGTTGCAACCCCACCGATCAGACGATGAGTGTCTCCAGGAGCGGATCTAGGAGCAACTTGTTGCAGTCGCTCAAAAATTTAGGGACACCTTCCGCTCAGGTCCAGTCGACAGGATGTCAATCTGACAGAAGCAGTCAGGTAAGTTTACGTTTCTAGAGAACCGAGACCCCCCGGTCTCCGTTTGACTTTTTCCGTAGAAAATTCAGGTTCTAACATATGGTCTACATCAGACCACCGTTCGGCGAGTCCTCCCACATACCCAATCCCTGTCACCCTACTTACAGTGAGTGGGTAAACAACTGAAGTGTTTCTAGAACCTGTCCAGATTTCAGGCAAGGGGACCCGAAAAAGTGTCCGTCGTCCCTCATAAGGTACCCCTGGCCGTGAAAAGTTCTTAGGGATGGAAGTCCTCCGCGACATACACACCGCACTAAGGAACGGCCCGGAGGACTGAGTATCCCATGACCAAATAGAAGTGTCCCCATCGTAAACGAAAATTAAGTTGTTACTACCCTCCAGAAACAAAACGGTCAGGATGAGGACGGTAGAGCCGGGTCAGGTCTCCCATAAAAACCTAGGTAACATCGTATCGGCCCAGGTGTCGACGTCCCCCAAAACCACTTATATCAGACATAAGTAGAGAGTCACGGTCCCTATTTTGTACTTAACCAACAGGTTCGGGTAGACACTGACTATAGGGAGGTCTCAGTTTCACTTAGACGCGTAACTGAAACCTGTTATCCAGAGAAGGATTATTTCCTCGGTCTGTAAGACCCTAGTGGTCTTTACTTACCCTGTGGGTAACCCGAGAGTTCAGGTGAAAAGTAAATCATCAGGTCATTATAGAAAAACAGGGTCACCGAGGGACCTGGTTCGATCAGAAGAACCTGTAGCCGGGCTTAAAAACTAACTCCTGGCTCATAACCCGAGGGTATAGGTGGTACTTCGGCTGACCAAAGGGGAGGTGTAATTATCAATGGGTCCTGAGTCCCTCCCCACGGCCCGGGACTGGGGGGATTAGTGATAGAAGAGGACGTATATTTTACACCCATGGGCTCCCTCTGAGAAGAAAAGAATGTCAGGAAAAAAAGGTCCAAAGAGAACCCCGTGAGAAAAGGTCACGGGAACGAGAAACATTATCCGAGTAACCAGAGAGAAATCCCGGCCAGACCGACCGAAGAGGGAAGGAAAGCCGACCCACAGAGCTCAGAAGGTCCTTAGTCCAGGGTCAGAGTAGGGGCGTTTCTTTTAAACTCGGTCGAGAAAGACTAAAGAAGCCAAAAGGAATCGAGATTTAAGGGAAAGGAGGTCAGATTAAGCAAGGAGGGAGAGGAGTCCCCAGAGAGACAATAATTTGTGAAAGAGTCGACGGGTGTGGTCTAGGACATAACTGACAAGAGGGTCGGAGAGATAGGAGACATTGAAGGAGGACTATAGGCCTCGACGGACTAATTGTTTCCGATCGTTCTGACGACACGCACTGAGTAGTTGGACTCCCAGGTACCCACATATGACGGACTTTCGGAGGTAATTAGAGAGATTTTTCCGACGGCCCGAGAGTAAAGCGAGGACGGAATAGTTTAAATGGAATCTGTTTAAGCAACCAAAAGACCGCCGACGGGCCTCCGGTCGGTAGTCTCAGACCGTCCTGTGAGCCTCTGCGTGGAATGGAAGTCGTCCAAGTTTTAGGGTCAAGTCAGCGTAGTTTCCTTTGGGGAGGAACTAATCCACCCCGACGCACCACCCAGAAGGTAGGTGAGGACCTTGTACAAAAGCACGAAGGCTATCTTAAGCGAGGGCAAGGAGGGACCACTTCTCGTGGACGTTGTCGACGACTGTTAGTAGGGTTCATCCTAACACTCATTTGTTCTGTCTTAGATTCTCTAGTTATTCTGGAACCCCAAAAAAGCCTTTTTCTTCCCCAAACTCAAAAGGTCAATATAATTTAGTGAGTATCTTTTGCCGGTCATGACCATACAAACGAGGGGTGGCCCTAAACGACCGGGGTGGGCCTGTCCCTTACGGACTTGCCACCTACTTCCTCGGAGGGCCGAAGGTAGGAGTCTGTTCAGAGGTGGGGAAGTTCAGGAAGGTGCTCAAAGAACCCGGCCGGGGGGAAGGGTACCGTCTCGGCTCCCAAGACCCAGGGGGGAAACAAGATTCCTGCTGTGGTCACCATGGACGCCCCCGTTCCCACCGACGTATATACCCCCTCCACTCTAAAGTCACAGATTCAGTTAGTCCGATCCTATATTTCTCCTTAGGACCTCATAGCCGAAGAAGAAGACTGAGAGGGCTAGAAGTGCCAGTCAGTAATGTCTGTTTCCCCACCTTCTCGAAACTGGGTATTACTGCCTCGAGTGTTACTTGTGTGTTTTTTTGTTTTCACCGCGGCCGTGTGTTTCTTTCCGCTGTCTGTCTTTTCTTTGTTTATAGCCGTCTTTTGTGTCTTGATCCAGATAGGGCCCAATGACAACAGAACGAAGGGTTGTAATAGAGTGGCTTCCCGTAGGGGACGGGTGGTCTAAGCCTCAACCCTCTCTACAAGGAAGGGTTAGGGAGTATCTTGGTCTACGGAAGGTCGCGCTTACGACCCGGAGCCAGAATACGACCGACGGTCAACGGAAGGTCGCGCGAGTGACCCGGAGCCAGAATGTGACCGATCCTGCTGACTAAGTGGAGACTAATCCGGATTGTTCTCGGTCGACGGAAGGTCACGTATACGACCCGGAGCCGGAATGTGACCTGAATTGGTCTTGATTGTGGCCACAAGTTTATAGAAAGGAGGATCACTCCTTTGGGGAAGATGGCCCTCTCACAATAAGAAGGGTCAATTTCCCTAGTGCCTGCTCGGGGTTTACAATACGGGTGTCAGGCTCAGGGGTTTTGACTCTTATTTTGCAGGTATCGTTACGTTTTCGTACTTCCCCAAAATAAAGATCGAACTCGATCCCGAGGGCGGTGTAGGTTACGTCACCTCACCTCGTTCCTCGGGGTTCGGGTCTAAATGTCGTCATAAATATTCAAAATCTTGTCTCTCAACCGTTCCCGACTAACCGACGTCCTCAAAGGATCATAAATGATTAACCGATTAGAAATAACCGACGTCCCCAAAGGACCATAAATGATCAACCGATAACCGACGTCCCCCTACAGAAAATGCAGGACTATTTGAGTTTGGTCCAATGTCCCTCATACGACTAATCTGTTCAGGACCGTAGGCGCCCCTACTGGAGTGACCCGTTACTGAGTCGGAAAGGGTACTCAGGATGGAATCAGGGACTTCGGATAACACCGCACACAATCCAGGGTTGTTAAATTCCCTGATCTAGATTATCTGTCTCACGGACTACTTGATACCTACCTCCAAACACTGTAACATGTCCTCTGTCCCTAGTTCTGGTAGGGGTACTTTTTCTTTACGTTTTTTCGTTTTACCGACAGACTCCTCCGGAATGTTTATCGACACTTTTCATCTCTTCGCTTTTCGTTTCCTCTTTTCCTTTCTATATTCGTAGACTTACGTCTCAAGGTTTTTTATCGTTCCCTTTATTCTTTCGGAAGGAGTCGCTTGTTACGTCTTTTTATCTCCTTTTGTTGTCTTACCCTTTCTGATCTCTAGAGAAGTTCTTTTAGTCTCTAAGGTTCCCTTGTAAAGTACGTTTCTACCCGAGCTATTTCCTGTCTTTACCATACCTGGATTGTCTTCGTCTTCTATAATTCTTCTCCACCGTTCTTATGTGTCCTCTTGACATGTTTTTTCTCGAAGTACTGGTTCTATTACTACCACACTAGTAAGTGGATCTCGGTCTGTAGGACCTTACACTTTAGTTCACCCGGAATCTTTCGTAGTGATGCTTGTTTCGATCACCTCCACTACCTTAAGGTCAACTCGATAAAGTTTAGGACTTTCTACTACGACACTTTCACGATGTGAGTTATACGGTCGTTTAAACCTTTTAAGTCGTCACCGGTGTCCTGATCTTTTCCAGTCAAAAGTAAGGTTAGGGTTTCTTTCCGTTACGTTTTCTTACGAGTTTGATGGTGTGTTAACGTGAGTAGAGTGTGCGATCATTTCACTACGAGTCTTAAGAGGTTCGGTCCGAAGTCGTCATACACTTGGTACTTAAGGACTACAAGTTCGACCAAAATTTTTCCGTCTCCTTGGTCTCTAGTTTAACGGTTGTAGGCGACCTAGTACCTTTTTCGATCTCTCAAGGTCTTTTTGTAGATAAAGACGAAAGAACTGATACGGTTTCGGAAACTGACACACCTAGTGTTATTTGACACCTTTTAGACTTCCTCTACCCTTATGATCTGATGGACTGGACGGAGAACTCTTTGGACATACGTACAGTCCTTCGTTGTCAATCTTGACCTGTACTTTGTTGTCTAACCAAGGTTTATCCTTTTCCTCATGCAGTTCCGACATATAACAGTGGGACGAATAAATTGAATATACGTCTCATGTAGTACTCTTTACGACCCAACCTTCTTCGTGTTCAACCTTAGTTCTAACGACCCTCTTTATAGTTAATGGAGTCTATACGTCTACTGTACTGAGAATACCTTCTTTACATTCTCCTTGATTTTTCGGAGAACTACTTTCACTTTCACCTCTCACTTTTTCAACCGAATTTCGAGTTGTAAGTCTTTTTGCTTCTAGTACCGCAGACAAGGACAGTGAATAACCCTTTATCTACCCCTTTGTCACCTTTATCACAGTCTGAAATAAAAAATCTCGAGGTTTTAGTGACGTCTACCACTAAGGTCGGTACTTTAATTTTCTGCGAATGAGGAACCTTCCTTTCAATACTGGTTGGATCTATCGTATAACTTTTCGTCTCTATAATGAAACGGTTGTTTCCAGGCAGATCAGTTCCGATACCAAAAAGGTCACCAGTACATACCTACACTCTCAATCTGACACTACTTTCGACTCGTGACTTCTTAACTACGAAAACTTGACACCTCAGTCTTCTGGGAACTCACAGGGAACCTGACGTTCCTCTAGGTTCAGGTAGGATTTCCTCTAGTCAGGACCCACAAGTAACCTTCCTGACTACGATTTCGACTTTGAGGTTTAGAAACCGGTGGAGTACGCTTTTCAACTGAGTAACCTTTTTGGGGACTACGACCCTCGCTAACCCCCGTCCTCCTCTTCCCCTGCTGTCTCCTACTCTACCTACCTGATGTAGTGGTTGAACTACCTGTACTCAAACTCACTTGAGGTCCTCAAGTACTACCTGTCCCTCCGGACCATACGACACACTCCGAGGTACACTAAGTACCTCAGTGTTTCTCAGCCTGTGCTGACTCGTTGACTTGACTTGACTTGAATACTATCTTAATACTATCTATGTATCTGAATGCTGGACCCTTTTAATCCTTTCTGAACTACCTACTTTAGTTATACTTGACTTCAAACTTCTCACTCATCTCCAAGTGATCCTCGTATTTCCTTTTACCCGACAAAAACCGTCTTGTCCTTTCTATCCTTCCTTCCTTCTTGTGAACCGCGTCACCATTTCTTATGTGGACGGTTACATCCTCCACGTCCTCTGTTCTCAAACTAGGGACCCACCCCTTCTAGGGAACCTCCACCTTTACCGTTGGGTGAGGTCAATAAAATGGACCCTTTAGGGTACCTGTCTCTTCAGACCACCCGATGTCAGGTACTCCAGTGTCTCAACCTGTGCTGACTCGCTAGTTCGTACGTACGTTCTTTCTCGCGTCGAGTAGACCCTGTTGGTCTCGTGTCTCGTAACACCCTTCACGTCTTCTCCGTGGGTCTTTGGTACCAACAAGGTCCCGGGAACTCGGGAAAGTCCTGACACCAAGGTGACGTGATTTTGAAAATGAACCAATCACGGTATAAACTTCCAATGAAAGGTTCACTCCTCTACTTATTAACAAAAGGTAAATAATTACATTGGATAGGGTAATCAATTAATCAAAACTTATGATTCGTACTAAGTCCGGGACTAAATGTTAAAGGAATTACGTAATCGAACAAAGAGAAATTTTATGTACATGACGGTTATGATTTGAAGGGACCACCGAGTCGCCATTTCTTAGACGGACGTTACTTCCTCTACCTCCACACTAGGGACCCCACCGTTGGGTGAAGGTCACAAGAAGGGACCCTTTAGGGTTCCTGTCTCCTCAGGTGGTACGATGTTAGGTGTCCCAACGTTGTCTCACTCTGTACTGACACACTGATTTGTTATTGTCGCTATGAAGTCTCTTTCGACAACGTACTGGTTGATACGTCGCGAGTCGTCTCCTGATTCATCTTGGGGATGGGGATGTTTTCTTCATACGTGATATACAACGAGTCAAGTCAAGTCAAGTAAAGTCAACGAGTCAGCACAGACTGAGAAACGCTGGGGTACTTAACGTCGTGAGGTCCGGAGGGACAGGTAGTGGTTGAGGGCCTCAAGTGAGTCTGAGTGCAGGTAGTTCAGTCACTACGGTAGGTCGGTAGAGTAGGAGACAGCAGGGGAAGAGGAGGACGGGGGTTAGGGAGGGTCGTAGTCTCAGAAAAGGTTACTGAGTTGAGAAGCGTGTTCCACCGGTTTCATAACCCCAAAAGTCGAAGTCGTAGTCAGGAAGGTTTCTTGTGGGTCCTGACTAGAGGAAACTCTACCTGCCCGACCTGGAGAAGCGTCAGGTTCACTGAGAGTTCTCAGAAGAGGTTGTGGTGTGAAGTTTTCGTAGTTAAGAAGCCGTGAGTCGAAAGAAGTGTCAGGTTGAGAGTGTAGGTATGTACTGGTGTCCTTTTTGGTATCGGAACTGATCTGCCTGGAAACAACCGTTTCATTACAGAGACGAAAACTTATACGAAAGATCCAACCAGTATTGAAAAGAAGGTTCCTCATTCGTAGAAAATTAAAGTACCGACGTTAGTGGTAAACGTCACTAAAACCTCAGGGTTTTTTATTTCAGACTGTGACAAAGATGACAAAGGGGTAGATAAAGGGTACTTCACTACCCTGGCCTACGGTACTAGAAGCAAAAGACTTACAACTCGAAATTCGGTTGAAAAAGCGAGAGGAGAAAGTGAAAGTAGTTCTCCGAAAAATCGAGGAGAAGTAAAAGACGGTATTCCCACCACAGTAGACGTATACACTCCAATAACTATAAAGAGGGCCGTTAGAACTAAGGTCGAACACGAAGAAGGTCAGGTCGTAAAGAGTACTACATGAAACGTATACAGCGAGTCAGTACAGGTTGAGAAACACTGGGGTACTTGACATCAGACGGTACCCCGATACCTCTAAGAGGTCCATTCTTACGACCTCACCCAACGTTTCAGGAGGAGGTCCCCTGGAAGGGTTGACTCCCTAGCTTATGTCCAGAGGGAGTAACGTCCGTCTAAGAAACGGTAGGCTCGTTGGTCCCTTTGGGGTTGAGCATTTGATCTGGGTTTGTTATTTTAAACCTGGTAAATTTCCTTTTAAAAGATAAGCTACCTTAACTTCGAGATTCGTCGATGGATTAATGATGGTTTTCTTTTGATAGGTACGTTTTAACCTATTCTTCAGTTCCGACGGGACACCGACTGTCATTTATACCGTTTATTTTCTTAAAATAAATTTAATAATGACCACTTCATCGAAAAGATCTGTCCTGTACCCATAAATTTTAATTAAAGTACAGTACCAAATTAGTGATTACTTAAACCAAAAGACTTTCAGACTACTGTTTCCAGTATGGGGAGATTATACTTAGTATGGGTAGATTAAACTTACCTTCACAATCAGTAACTTAATTAATTCTTATAATGTTATAGTTAAATTTAAAATAATAATCAGAGTCAGAATTAAATTAAAAATTTAATTCTAATTAAATAAAATTAAAATATTAGAGAAGAGGGGAGAAGTTTTTACGAGAAAACCCATTCCTGTCTGGTTCAAATTGTTATTATTATTATTCAAATCCAAGACTAAGAATCCGACTTAAAACATTATTCAGTAAATAATATAGAGTAAAGAGATTCTTAGTCACAGGAATATAGACACAATATAAGAATTGACTTAACAACATCGTGAGATAACATTCATGATTTATAACATTAATAGTGATCTATACTCTACTCAAAAAGAATGTATATACTCTTATGTATTTTACAAAATTACAAATCCATGTTTTTAAGGGTCCTAATTTTAAGTTCCCTTATTTCCATTCCATGAACAAAGTAAAGAGATCGTTTGATCCTATATTTTGGTAGGTCAAAAATGGAGTGTTTGTTCTTCTCTATTGATAAAAGTCAAATCAAGTCAGTGAGTCAGTACAGGGTAAGAAACTCTGGGGTACTTACCGTCGTACGGTCCGGAGGGACAGGTAGTGGTTGAGGTCCTCAAGTGTGTCTGAGTGCAGGTAGTTCAGTCACTACGGTAGGTCGGTAGAGTAGGAGACAACAGGGGAAGAGGAGGACGGGGGTTAGGGAGAGTCGTAGTCAGAAAAGGTTACTCAGTTGAGAACCATACTCCACCGGTTGCATGACCTTAAAGTCGAAATCGTAGTAAGGAAGGTTTCTTTAGGGTCCTGACTAGAGGAAGTCTTCCCTGACCAACCTAGAGGAACGTCAGGTTCACTGAGAGTTCTCAGAAGAGGTTATGGTGTGAAGTTTTCGTAATTAAGAAGCCGTGAGTCGAAAGAAGTGTCAGGTTGAGAGTGTAGGTATGTACTGGTGTCCTTTTTGGTATCGGAACTGATCTGCCTGGAAACAACCGTTTTATTACAGAGACGAAACATTCACAGAAAATTAAAGTACCGACGTTAGTGGTAGACGTCACTAAAACCTCGGGGGGTTTTATTTCAGACTGTGACAAAGGTGACAAAGGGGTATTTCACTGTCCTGGTCTACGGTACTAAAAGTAAAAGACTTACAACTCTAAATTCGGTTGAAAAAGTGAGAGGTGAAAGTGAAAGTAGTTCTCCGAGAAATCAAGGAGAAGTGAAAGAAGGTCTTCCCACCACAGAAGACGTATAGACTCCCATAACTATAAAAAGGGTCGTTAGAACTAAGGTTGAACACGAAGAAGGTTGGGTCGTAAAGAGTACTACATGAGACGTATCTTCAATTTATTCGTCCCACTGTTATATGTCGGAACTGTATGAGGAAAAGAATAAACCTTGGTCAGACAACAAGGTACAGGTCAAGATTATTAACGAAGGACTGGACGTATGTCTAAAGAGTTCTCCGTCCAGTCCACCAGACGATAAGGGTAGAGAAGACCTTAAAAGGTGTCAAATAACACTAGGTGTGTCAGTTTCCGAAACCGTATCAGTTCTTTTATCTTTATCTACAAAAAGACCTTGAGAGAACGAAAAAGGTACTAGGGCGTCTACATCCGTTAAACTAAAGACCAAGGAGACGGAAAAGATTTTGGTCGAACTTGTAGTCCTTAAGTACCAAGTGCATGACGACTTCGGATCGAACCTCTTAAAACTCGTAGTGAAATGATCGCACACTCTACTCACGTTAACACACCATCAAACTCGTAAGAAAACGTAACGGAAAGAAACCCTAACCTTACTTTTGCCGGTGACGACTCAAAAGGTTTAAACGACCGTATAACTCACGTCGTGAAAGTGTCGTAATAGAAAATCTTAAACTTTATCGAGTTGACCTTAAGATAGTGGAGGTGATCGAAACAAGCATCACTACGAAAGACTCCGGGTGAACTGAAGTGTAAAGTCCTACAGACGGAGATCCACTCACTAGTGAGGTAACACTGATAGACCCAGTACTTCTAGAAAAAGCATGTCAAGAAGACACATAAGAACGGATTGATAACAATCCGTTAAAGTTTACAAAAGACTAAAGAAATAGAATTCCTAATCAGCCTAGAACACGGTCTTCACTTAAAGAAAAAATTTAAATGGTATACTTAGAAGATTTCAATAGAGTTGTAAAAAATTCGAGACATTATAAGTTGAAATCCCCTTAAGTGGTTCCGTCTCTAACTAAAATAAATCCGTAATTATTTACGAAAAAAAAAAAAAAACCAAACATTTTTTAAACAAGAATCGTTACATATTTCAACTTTTTTCTACAGTGAGTTATTCTTATTATATAGCAACTGAACCCAAAAATATACTTTTTAAATTTTATATATCGTTTACACTTTCCTCCACTTATGGGTATGTGAGTAGTGGATCTTACATAATAATTTTACCCCATTAGATCCTTAAGAACTAAAAAAACAAAAAAAGGAGGTGACTTAGTGTAAAAGGACGAAGAAGTAGCTATTGAAGGGACCCCCGAAGGGACCACCGAGTCTACCATTTCACAGACGGACGTTACACCCTCTGGACCCAAGATAGGGACCTAGTCTTTCTAGGGAACCCCTTCCTTTACCTTAGGGTGAGGTCATAAGAACGGACCTGTCATAAGAATACCTGTCTCCTCAGAACATCCGATAACCCAGATGGTCCACAGATCGTCAGGTACCCCAGCGTTTCTCAGTCTGTGTTGACTCGCTGAAGTGAAAGAAAGAGAGTATCTATTGAAGTCCTAACATAGGGTCTGTAATACTTACGATACGACACTTAGGTGCCTAAAATAGTGTCAGGAGGTTTTCGATACCTACAAAAACAGAGGTGACAAAAACAGAGGTGTTCGTTATATAAAGCGACCTGAGGTCGACGTTTGAAGTGGAGTCCGTTATCGAGGTCAGAGTAAAGTCAAGTTTGAAGTCGATCCAAGGAACCGTAGACAAGACACATACCCATTAAAGTTTCAATCGGTCTCCAAATCCCTCTCAAATATACATCTTGTACCCCGTAGGAGAACGGAAAGATCCTAAGATGAGTGAAGGTCACTGAGAAAACGAGGTTTATGACAGAACAATGAGAAATTAGTGTTTCTAACACTCAAGATTGAAACCTCAATTTGAAACCTCAAAATTCAGTAGGATTAAACCACTTTTTGGGTCGGATGGGAGTTCGGAATTTACTATTTTTTGTTTTTCATTTTGAGTCGGGTACGACGAGGGAAGAAGGTTTAAAGTTGATGAGATGTTTTAGACGGTCCAAAGTAAGAGAGAGATCCCAGAAGTCCGACGCAAAACGAAAAACATAAACACATCTTACATATCCAAAATAAACGTTCCTGTAAAACTGGGTAATACGTGAGATAGTGTATATCTGAGAACCAGTTCGTATGTACGAACCTTTACCATTCTTTTATCCATACCGGTGTCTGTCTGTGTCATTAATCTTTTTGTTTCGAGTTTAATAATGGTGAGTGTCGTAATATTTAGTTGATATGAAGATATTTTAATTTTTTTCTTCCTTTTTTCTGGAGAATGATGTCTTCCAGTTTCTGATACATCTAATATGAAACTGACATTATTTCACCTTCCCCCAGAAAAGTCACAGTAATATTTCCTTTTGTATTGTACGGAGTTTTTATTTAATCCATACCCACTAACTTGTATTTATTTAATTTTGTATTTCAACTCCAGAGAGATTAAGACAAAAACGGTCTCTTAACGATTTTCAAACCCTCGACTGTTATGGTAAACAAAGAGACCATCACGTACATAATAGAGGTCGGTACTCCAAGATTCGAAACGTTGTTGTCCCTGACGAGACGAAACTGTGGAGACACACAGGTCACGTATCACGTTAAAACTAATTATCAACCACGAGTCATTTGTCAACTAGTGAGTTATTTACTTATTACTTACGTATCATCTTTTTCGTGTCTTAAACTTCACCTTTTCACATGTGAACTTAGGATCAAAGTGGTTACCGTCAAACACTTTTGACTTTATAAAAACGATTGAATGCGGAATTAACATAGTAGATATTTTGTCTCTGTTATTATGAGACATGGGACTAATACAAATAGAGTCACCGAACACTTTAGTTTACTGTATTCTGTCGTATTTTTACCTAATTAAAAGTGATAATTAGTTTATAGAGATGCTCTCTATAGAGTTTGTATTTTGAACGTAAATATATCCTTGTATATAGGTTACTGATAGAACGACTAGCTCAGTACTAAACAAAACAAATCTAAGAAGTACTCATTTATTAAGTTAGATAGTTAGTTATTCTGACCATGGTCTTGATCCGTTAAGTAAATCTTTATAAATTTATCCTATAACTTAATATATGGTGACTTCCTTTAGAAAGGTCTGGGACCCTTTTGTAAACGAACGAGACTAAGTTATTTGGTACCTCTGTTTACTAAGAATGAAACGGAGTCGACATATATCTTATCTTTAAGTCCTCATTACATTGATTATCGTTAGAACTATACTTTATGACTACCTTCATAGATAATCTATGAACACGTCAGGTACCCCAACGATTCTCAGCCTGTGCTGACTCACTGAAGTGAAAGTGAAAAGTAAAAGTGCGTAACCTCTTCCTTTACCGTTGGGCGAGGTCACAAGAACGGACATCTTAGGGTCCCTACCCCCTCGGACCACCCGACGGTAGATACACCAGTGTGTCTCAGTCTGTGCTGACTTCGCTGAATCGTCGTCGATGACGTCGTCCTAACAGGTCAGCAGAAAGGTCAACGATAGGTCACCAGTACATACCTACACTCTCAACTTGGTATTTCTTTCGACTCACGGCTTTTTAACTACGAAAACTTGACACCATAACCTCTTCTGAGAACTCTCAGGGAACTTGACGTTCCTCTAGTTTAGTCAGTTAGGATTTCCTTTAGTTAAAACTTATAAGTAGCCTTTCTGATTACGACTTCGATTTCGAGGTTATGAAATCGGTGGAGTATGCTTCTCGACTGAATAATCTTTTCTGGGACTACGAACCTTTCTAACTTCCGTCCTCGTCTTCCTCTACTGTCTCCTACTCTACCAACCTACCGTAGTGACTGAGTTACCTGAACTCAAACTGGTTCGAGGCCCTCAACCACTACCTGTCCCTCCGGACCGCACGACGTCAGGTACCCCAACGTTTCTCCGTCTGTACTGACTCGCTGACTTGTTATTGTTCCTAACAGGTATTTAATAGACTAAAGAAATTAATGGACTAAATTAGGAATGTTCTTCTTCCATGATAATGACCATAATAACAAATAACAACAATAAAATATGTACTCTTTTGACTTCTAATCTCTCCCCAAAGACGGGGTATGTATAGTATATGACGATTAGTCCTCTCGTTACTAAACTTAAGTCATCATAAACGAATGTCTAGTATAGTCAAGAAGTGATCTTACGTCAGAGTGAGGTACTTTCTGTACTCTGTTGCAAATTAGATTATGACTTATATTCCTTCCTTTGAACCGTAAAATAAACAAAATAACTGTAAAGAGATTACTGTATTTAGGATTACTTATAAACTTTATATTAATATAGTCAAAATAAACCATTGGGTTTACCAATTTAACGACAATGACAATCAACGAGTCAGGGCAGACTAAGAAACACTGAGGTACCTACCATCGAACGGTCCGAGGAGACAGGTACCTTAAGAGATCCGTTCTTATGACCTCACCCAATGGTAAGGGAAGAGGTCCCCTAGAACGGTTGGGTCCCTAGTTTGGGTCCAGAGGACTTAACGTCCGTCTAAGAAATGACAGACTCGGTGGTCTTTTCGATATGAATTTTTTTTAATATTTGAAATGTTTGATAGAAATATAATTACCTAAATTAGATTAGATTAACTACGAAAACTTGACACCACACCTATTCTGAGAACTCTCAGAGAACCTGACGTTCCTCTAGGTTGGTCAGGTAAGACTTCCTCTAGTCGGGACCCTAAAGAAACCTTCCTTACTACGATTTCGACTTTGAGGTGATGAAACCGGTGGAGTACGCTTCTCAACTGAGTAACCTTTTCTGAGATTACGACCCTCTCTAACCCCCGTCCTCCTCTTCCCCTACTGGCTCCTACTCTACCGACCTACCGTAGTGACTGAGCTACTTACACTCAGACTCACTGAAGACCCTCAACCACTACCTGTCCCTCCGGACCGTACGACGCTAAGTACCCCAGCGTTTCTCAGCCTGTGCTGACTCGTTGACTTTACTTGACTTGACTTGACTTGACTTAGATTATAATCCGACAAACTAATAGAAAGTCTTAAGATATTAGTTAACACTAAGTAATTTTTGATAAGTTAACCCCCCATGTAAATTTAAACTTTCGAATTTCTTTCTAAAAGTATTCCAATATACTTAGTCTGTTAACTCGTCGAGTAAAAATTGTTCAATGGACAAGGTGATTATAAAGTTAGAAACGGAAGAATTTTCAACACTAGGATTGATACACGAACTCTTATCACACGTTATTGTATACAAGGTTTTACACGAACTTTTATCGTATAAAAATTGAATGTTGGAATTTTTATATTTTAATCTTTCTTCTTTTAAAGGAAATCAGGTTTTAAAGTTTCCTTAACTTTTCCCCCTTTTTTCCTAAAATTGCTAAAGATTTTCTTTAGTAAAACATATAGACAGGACGACCTAAAGAAACAAGATGTCGAAAAAAATTAGTTATAGGAACAAAACAATTTTCTTTACAACCTTTGAACTAATACTTTAGGAAGTTTAGGGTGATTGAAAATGAACTCTAAACTGGTGTCAAAAATTTTACTTCAACCAAAAGTAAACTGTTAAGTAACATCGTCATGTATAGGTCCCATTATCCAAATATTATAGTAAAACGAATGTAAGATGTGTATTAAAAATTCTTAGTCTCAGGACCTTTTACACGTAATAAAGATTGAATTTAACAAAGTCGTAATAATATATGTGTTTACAAGTTTACAACATTTTTCAAAATAGTCAAGATAGAACTTATTATTTTTACAGTTTTTAAAATCTTATCCCATATGTACCGATTATTTTAACAAAAAAGACTTTATAACGTTTACATGAATTTTTATGGTTTCGATCAATCTGTTTCTCTAGTAATTTTTTTAATTTTTACTTCTGAGTCGGTTCCGGTTCAATACAATAGTGGTTGTGGTCGTCTATGAATACCTAGTCTAATAATGTTACTCCTATAGAATAAAGTTTCGACTTTTTATTTTACAAATGAAAGTTTAAGTATATGGTGAATTTTAAAGTTTTGTTAATATTACTTTCAGAAATTTTTATACAAATAGAAATTTAAAGTTCTCTTAATCATTGATACTAAATATCTAAATAATAAAATATAAGATTACGGATTCTTATTTTCATCTCAATTTCTATCCATATTTATACAAACAATTAGAATTTAAGATGAGATACAAGTGAGAACTTCTTCGAATATAGATGTATATAATTATGTAATATGGATGTAAACATCTAACAACCATGTAAATGTCTGGGTTAACGTTTTGGTAAGGTGTAATAAAGTCATTATTTAACCAGTTTTGAAAGAAGTCTCACGAGCTCTATAATTCATCTTTCACTTTTAATATTTTGTTTACACTTTATATGTCTATATCCATATAACTGTTTATCTTTATTTTAAAATCTTTAGAGGTACAGATCCACAAATAAATAGAGATGTAGACAAACGTCTACTTTCTTAGGGTCTTTATTTATAGTAACCTTAATAATCACCAAACTTACCACTGTAGTCTAGATATAAACCAAAAGATTAAAAAGATATTCGTTGTATCCGAGTAAAAAGGTAACCTTCTCTATTGAAAATTTAAATAGAATAATACTATGACGACATCACTTATGAGAATAAACATTAGTATAAGGGAACACAGACGTCGTACTCATTACTTCATTTGGTTTACGGTGTCGACTTTAGTGTTACTTTTTCGGAAGACATTTATTGAGACATTCTTTTCTTCTGTAAACAAGTTGTTACAAGTTTTTTCACTTTATTATATAACGTCTTCATTCTTTTTAACTCTCCTCTTCTCTCGGTAACTCACCCACAATACACAAACAGACGCGTTCACTAAAATCACTTGTAAGACAGTTGTGAGTTTGGTCCAGATTCCTAACCATCCACTCACCCTTAAAGCACAATCAATTTGACCTCTTAAGATTGTTCAGTAAATAGAGTGTTTCCGATTATATTGTTTGAGTTAACGAGGTGACCCGTTTATCTCAGTAAATTATGTCTACCATGTCTAACATCACAATCTTCGACCCTCTTATTCCCTTAAGTAAGACGAGAAGTGTGAGGAATTTTACCGTAGGGAATTTTTACTCGTCATCATTCTATCTTTCAAGAACATTGGTCTATGGTCGGCTTTACAAAAAGATGTAAGGTCAAAAGGGTGTCGACTCCGGTAAGGAGTAGAAAGTCCTAGATTCTACACCAAGTCGAAGAATTCTACGACGAATACTTTTGCCCAAAGAAACGAGGACAGTAGAAAGTTACGGTCTCAAACTTCTATGTTGGAGTTCGTAGTTTCGTCGTCCACCGGTATTTTGACGTCATGTGTGTTGGCTTTATGATGTTACGTATCTCGCAAAAGGTTCTCAGTTTCGGCGATACACGTTGTACTGACTCATCTCAGAACTAATTTTCGTCTAATTTTAGGTTAGACCCAAAAATACTTTTTACAATCATTCAAAATCTAGATACTTTCCGTACTTCTTAATTGGTAGCAAGTGAGATATAGTTGGTGAGGCACATGAGGATTCTATTAGTGACAAGATTCAATTTGTCAATAGTAAGTCTTTACAGAAATAAAACATAATATCGACACACTAGGGATTTCTTTTCACGAAATAATTGTATAAATACTGTGAATATCTTTGGAATCTTCGTAGGAAGACGATGAACTAAAAAGGAAAATTAGAGACTTTGGATTAAACTAATTATTTAAATCAGACATAAATACCTTAATAAGGATGATAAAAGAAAACACGAAAGATTCATAGGACAAAAAGATATGTAAAAAAACTGTAAGGAAACTTAATGAAAATTTTTAAAGTAAGAGGTCGAACAAATCTTTAATATATGACAAATTTAAGAAATCATCAATGGAAATTGAAAATAATACGTATGAATTTTATGTTCCTAAACTCTGGTAATATTTTTATTAATGTCAGATATAAGGATAGTAACAAAGTATTTTAAAGTTACGATAGAAAACAATAGGACGGAGCATAATAAGTAAAAATAATACAATATGTCAGTTACAAACAAGCTTAAATGAGTGTGCAAGTGGGTGTAGAAAGGAACGATAAAGAGAAATATAGAGTTTTAAATAAAGTCCTTAGTAAAACGAAAATAACTTCTCATATAAGATTTGTAAGAGAATCTTACTAACCTAACACTGAAAGTCAAACAGGTATTAATATGAAAAAGAATTCACTACGACTCTGAATAAAATGGAGTTTCATGAATTATATGATAAGAAATTAAACACCAAGAATAACAACGAGATTCTTCAGACGAGAATAAGATTACAGTAAGAAACCGTCTAACAGAAAAGAGAGTTGAAAACGATAAGAGAGAAATAAAGTCATCCATAAATGACTTAATAACCCTGTTTTCTACTTATTCCATCGTAAGAACGGAAGTTTCTTGAGTGTCAGATCACTGTCTATACATACATACCTTCTAATATCATGTTACTCGTTACTCTTTCCGTACTGGACCTACGACTCTAAAGTAGAGACCTGTAGGAGTCTATTATTAACGTACTTCATCTACTGAAACAAGTGTGATTTGAGGGACCAAAGGTCAGACAAATTAAATCTCGGTGTCCTCTGAAGAAATTAAGAAGAATATTCAGGTTTATAAAAACATTCTATAACAACATAAAATAGGTCGAAAAGATTTACGGAAAGATTTGTAGATAAATAAATGAAATTAACCTCCTATATAACACTACCATAAACGGTATTGAATTGTACTTAACTGGTATCCCATATGTACACGAGGGGGTAAGATCTGGGGTGAGGGTGGAGGGAGGGGTGGGATAGAGAGATCCAACAGGGTTTCGTGATCGAAACCCACGGGACGAAGTACGTAGTTTGAGTGTGACCAGTAGATAAAATGTATACCATTACATATACAAAGGTACGATAAGAGAGATTAGTAGGACGGGAGAGGCAGAGGACGACTCAGGTTTTGAATTCAGACACAGAGAAAGCGACGGGACATGTATCCTGACAGACATGGTAGATTCACGGAAAACATACCTCCTAAAAAGTCCTTCAGATCAAGTGACGTCACGACTTTTACTTTCAGGATAAGAAACGGAAAGTTTCAGATGGGGAACGTAACCAGACTGTGAAAAAAACATACGAAGTAACATATATTAATAATGATTTTCATTTGACATTTATTATTGGATCACAAAAACTACTATAATACCTGAGGTTTTATAGATTTTTAGGTTGGACATTTGAACTATCCTAATTTATTAATGGTAGAGGTTAATAATATTGTACTGTAAAATAAGATAATTTTTCATTTGACTTTTTCCGTTGACTCTGAAAACCGAAGGTCTAGATGTACATTCCTCTAAACCTTAACGATAAGGTATGATTGTTCAATTATTTTTATCTGGTTTTTTTTTTTTTCTTATGTTGTAAAAGAAACTAGACAATTCTCTCCCCGTTCGTGTTCCGATTTACGACGAATATTCTAATCCCTCTGTCTGTCCACTTATGTTCCTCAGTACCGAATGACCTCGTCTCTGACTACTTCCTTTTGTCGATATCCATGGTTACGGTCCTATCCTTGTGGACTTGACATTGACTCTTTAACGACCTCCAAATAACACTTGTTGATACTCTCAAGTTTTGAGGTCCCTTTGGGTCTGTACTCTCCCGGAGTGTTATAACACTCTAAACGGGTGTCCTCGAGTTAGTCCGAGGGTATGATTTATACTTTTATTTTTATTATTATTATTAGGGGAGTCCGAAGTCCGTTCTCCTCCCCTATTCCTATTCTTTGGTAAGACTTTATTCGCTCTTGTGACAATAATTATTGTCCTAGATGAGAATCCTTTTTGATCAATTGGTCTCGGATTGGATGACCGAAAATAGTCTCGGATTGATTGGACCCCCTTCCCTTTATGTAGTGACTTGTAAAGTTTTGTCTTTCGTAGTCTGGATCTACTCAAGTGACCGTTTAAGATGGTTTGTAAATTCTTTCTTTAATACGATTAAGGGATATTAGAGAAAGTCTCCTGTCTTCGTTTCCCTGACATAGTAAGGTACTCCGGTTGTTACGGAATTATGGTTTAGTTCTGTTTCTGTATTGTTCTTTCGATGTCTAGTTGTCTTGAGTATTTGTGTCTACGTTTTTTTAGGGGTTGTTTTATAATCATTTATATTGCGTCGTTACCGTCGTTACATCTGTTTCTTTATATGTCATATTAGTTGACTCTAAATATTGACCATACGTTCTAACGAAGTTGTGAACTTTTAGTTAATTATATTGGATAGTGTAGTTGTTCGATTTGTTGTTGTTTTTTTTACGGTACTAATATATTGCGTAGACAAGAAATAATGTCTTCGGATGAGATATCCCCGTTTTTGAAACAAGGTCTCAGACGAGGGTATACCCCTTTCTAAAAAGGAGTGAGGTCGAGGTAGATCAGACAGAGTGGACCCCCTTCCCCAGTCCTCCCCACCCTTCATCTCTTTGTGAACAATTACGATGTTAGATCCCTGTGTCCGAGTGATTTTTCGACTCTACTTTAATATTTTAATATCTTACGAAAGGAAGGTAGTGTGAAATGGTGGTGGATGTCCCTAAGTCTTAGTACAGTCATTTAATCCCGATTTTCTCCGTGTTTTGAGTTTGAGTTTCCTTCTTAAGAGTCCTTTCGAGTTTCTGTTATCCTTCTATTATTGTTTCTGTGATCTCCCTAAATTTTGGAGACCGTGTATTTGTAATTTGTTTTGTTTGTAATTTGTGTCGGATTGAGGATTAGTTTAATTGTATTTAGGAGTTTGATTTCAGGGTACTGAAGTCAAGAATAACGTATGTTCGGTACGGTTTCTCGTTAATTTTTGTGTCGACTTTTCTAGTTCGTTTGTAGTCTCGGTTTGAGTCCACATTGTGTTATACCTAAATGGTCTCACTTAAACCTTTTGGACGTTGATCATACAATTCCTGAGATTATCTTGTCCATCCGGTTTGTGCGCTCCTGTCTGTCCATTATATTCGTCTTGTACCTTTGACATTCCTTGTCAGAAGTACTGGACCCTAAACCGTCACCTAAGAATCTAAATTGTGGTTTTCATGTTCGTTATTTTCTATCTTTAAACTTGAATAAATTTTAATCTTGGAAAACAAGTAGTTTCCTGAAATAGGTGTTAAATTTTTCTGTTGAATGTCTTACCCCCCTTATAAAAAGTTCAGTATATAGATTTCTAAAAATATAGATCTTATATATTGTTGGAGAATGTTGAGTTGTAATTTCTGGTTGTTGAGTTAATTTTTTACTCGTTTCCTGAGTTCATCTATAAAAAAGACTTCTTTTATATGTCGACAGATTATTCATGTCTCTTTCCCCAGGTTTTAGTAACCAGTAACACCTTTACGTTTAGTTTTAGTGTCACTGAATGGTGAAGTGCAGGTGGTCTTACCGAAATTATTTTTTACCTTTTACTGTTCATAACCGTTCTTATACCTCTTTATCTTTGGGAACATGTAAAGACCAATCTTACATTTTATGACGTCGTCTGTGAGACCTTCGTCGAATCTTCACGAAGTTTTTCAATTTGCGTCTTAATGGTATACCGGGTCGTTAAAGTGAGGATCTATGTATGGGTTCTCTTTATTTTTATGTCTAGATTGTACCTCCGAACATGTATTTACAAATATCGTCGTGATCTCAATGGAGAGTAAAATAATATGAAGTGTCTACGACACCCGAAGCGTCCACCGCGATCACCATTTCTTGGGTGGACGGTTACGTCCTATGTATTCTCTACGCACAAGTCAGGGACCTAACCCTTCTAGGGGACCTCCTCCCGTACCGTTGGGAGAGGTATAAGAACGGACCTCTTAGGGTACCTGTCTTCTCGTATCGACCGACGTCACGTCTCCCAGTGTTTCTCAACCTGTACTGACTTCGTTGAATCGTACGTGTACATGAGTGTCCAAGACATAAAGATGTTTAACTTCTAAAGACTGTTAGGACAGTGTTTACTCAGATGTCCACAGTAAAAAGATTGTCGTAAACGAGTGAAACACAGAGAGAATGCAAGACCGTCAATAACGTTATAAAACTTGAAAAGTAATGATTATATAAATACCATTATATACCATTATCATTACCAATACCATTAGACACTAGTCACTAGAAATCATAATGATGGTATTGACCGACTTCCGAGTCCTCTATAAATCGTAGAAAATCGTTATTTCGTAAAATTTTTAATTTCATATACTTAACAAAGAATCTGTATTACGGTAACATGTGGATGATCTGATGTCTCGATGTCATATCACATTTGTATTGAAAATATACGGTTTTAAATAGTTTTTCAAGTACACTGACGTAAATAACTCTATAAACGAAAGGACACTACAAGACCTCGGGTTGGAAGTTATAGAGGTTCCATACGGACATAAAATTTGTCGGTTTTCCACCTTTGGTTGGGTGTGTTAGTAGTTGTCTACTGACCTATTTGTAACACAATGTATTTTGTTACTTTATAATAAGCCCGTATTTTTCCTTACTTCATGACTATGTACGGTGTTCGATTGACTTGGAGTTTTTTGTAACACGATTTACTTTCTCCAGTACGCGTTTTCAATATATAAGACAATGAGGAAAGTATACCATATAAGTCTTGTCCCTTTAGGTATCTTTTCCTTTCGTCTAATTCCTGATAGTTCCCCACTTCCGTTCTCCTTTACTTCTCACTAAGGAATTAAACATACCACGTAAAGGTTTCAAACTTTGACCTCCCTCAACTAATGTGTCGTAACACTTATGTAAATTACGATGACTTAAAATGACATTTATTGATATATACTCACACGTACGAGTCGGTGATTCAGTACAGACTGAGACGTTAGGGTACCTGAAATCGGGCGGTCAGAGGAGACAGGTACCCTAAAGGGTCCGTTCGGTACGGGAGGAGGTCCCCTAGAAGGGGTGAGTCCCTAGTTTGGGTACAAAGGACGAACCGTCCGTATAAGAAATGGTGACTCGGTGAACCCTTCAGGTTTATTCATAAATGTCATTTTATTTTTGTTACAAAATCCAATAATCTCACATATAAATTCAATTTACTGTTATTATATTATTTCATGTACTCTTCTCTGCCTTTATTAGATAATATTTCAGTGTGTTATATGTACCTACATTAGTGTGCTAGTATTGTTTCAATTCTTTTTGGTGATTAAGGGGTGTGGAATTTATTTACTTTTGTCACAACTCAAAGTGAAAAAAACGAAAAATAAGTTTACAGTATAAGTCAAGAACTTTTTAGAGACTTAATATGGTTCGGGAGGATTAAAATCCAAAGTCGTTCAGATTCTTCTCGTTTTGAAACTCTTCTCTTCTTATAAAGTCTCGATCACCTTCTTGTTTTAGTTAAAGGTTAAAGTTCCGTTTCAATAGTCGTTGGAGAAGAAAGTTTTAACTAATTTGTTGATCATTCAAAATCATCCGGAAAAAAAAAAAAGGTTTTCTCTTATCATGTACTTTTATATCCTTTCTTTCTCTTCTCCTTATATACCATACTGTGTACCCGGGCCGAAAACTTCTTAAATCTCTTTATTTCAACGTGAGCGATCCTTTAAAGACAACTCCTACTCCTCTCGGACGACGTCCCCTCTTTCACCGACTCACGAATCGACCGGAGTAGGAAACCTGTGTCTCGACCCACTATAAATCCCCCTCCTAAGTCGGAGGTATAATAGGTCTCTTCGACTCTATCTTTTGAAGATATACACGACGTTCTGACTAAACAAACTTCCTTCTGAGAAGGAGGTCCTCTTCCTTCCCTTCAGAAGAGATTAGGTAGAGTCTGAAATACCATTCTGTCTCGAACGACAACCTTTGACCTCAAAACAAAAAGATTATATGTGACTCTTCACCCTACTTTATATCCTTTTGACGAGAGGCTTTGACTCTTCTCTTCCCGACAATAGTAAAACGGAGAGAGCACTCGAGACGATCCACAAACTCAAATGCCACCTGTACCCGTACAGGTCGAGTCAACTCAGGTCAACAACCAGTCAATCAGTATTCTCTTTCTTTTTTTTCGACACTGTCTCCTTTTATCCATTTTTATTTATTTATTTATTTTTCTTCTTGGGTTTGTAATTCGTACAAGAAAATTGTACTCCGTAATACAATATGTATGGAAGGGGAGTACCGTCAGTCACGGAGAAAGAGATTCAGGAAACTACCCAAAAAGGTCATAATTATCATGATTACCACGTATAGCCTCTTCCGTTACCGTGGGGTGAGGTCGTGAGAACGGACCTTTTAGGGTACCTACGTCCTCGGACCATCCGACGTCAGGTACCCCAGAGTTTCTCAGCCTGTGCTGACTCGCTGAAGTGAAAGTGAAAAGTAAAAATACGTAACCTCTTCCTTTACCGTTGGGTAAAGGTCACAAGAACAGACCTCTTAGGGTCCCTGCCCCCTCGGACCACTCGACGGCAGATACCCCAGCGAGTCTCAGCCTGTGCTGACTTCGCTGAGTCGTCGTCGTCGTCGTTACGACGTATATAATCGTATAGGTCGAAGGTAAGACGTTTCATCTCACATTTGAAGTTATATGAATGTTTCGTTAATGTACATTTTGGATTTACCTTGAAAAGTGGAAGGGGGATAAAGAAAGTCATCCAAACAAATTTCGATTAAGACATCACTAGAAAATTTACACAAAGTATAATTATAATTTAGACGTTCGTTGAAAGTTGAACCACGTGCGTACACGTACACGCACACACGAGAGAACGTGTAAAAGACAACAATAAATAGTAATTCTGTGTTATTTTAAGCTACGAAGGGGCATTAGTCATTTAAGGTTTTCTACACTCTTTTATATCTTAGGTACTTTTACTCTTACCTTATGACATGTTTTTCATTGAAGGTCTCTTGTTATTTTAAAAAACTTAAATTTTTTACTTTCCTTGAACACCAATGCTTTATGTAAACTCCTTTAGAGTTCCAACACCCCTCGACCTTATGTTTCTGGTTCTCACTCAACTTTTCAATATCTTTTAATTTCAATTAGGTCTTTTCTAGTATAGACCAATGAAGACCGGATTGTTCAGGATTTCTTCTTATATATTTTTTTTTTTTTCTTTCTTCTTTCTTCCCCAATTAGCGAGTTAGTACAGGTTGATAAACCACTACCACGAGTCAGCGAAGTCAGCGCCGGGTGAGAAACGTTGGGGCACCTGACCTCGGACGGTCCAAGGGGAGAGGTACCTTAAGAGGACACTTCTTATAACCTCACCCAACGGTAAGGGAAGAGGTTCCCTAGGAGGGCTGGTCCCTAGCTTGGGTCCACAGGACGTAATGTCCGTCTGAGAAATGAAAGACTCGGTGGTCCCTTCGGGTATTCTTTTTACGTGTGTGTGTACGTCGTCGAAACACTTGTACTTGTCCCGTATGCTTTATCACGCGAAGTAAAATCCTCCTGGTTCACTCCCAGACTTGTATGTGTGTTTGTGTATGGATTATGACAGGACATCTAATAGTATTCTACTTACTTATTACAGAATACGTAGGTGCCTATTTACTTTACTCACTTATCTTACCCAGTTGTCTTACCCATCATACGAGTTTAAAAAAAAATTAAAAATAAAAATGAAATAAAATGAAATGTTATGGTATAACCAAAACGGTATGTAACTGTACTTAGGTGGTGCCCACACGTACTCAAGGGTCTGTACTTGGGGGGAGGGTGGAGGGAGGGGTATTGTAGGGAGACCCAGTAGGGGCACGTGGTCGGGGTTCGTACGACATAGGACGTAGCCTGTATCTGACCGCTAAGCAAAGAATGTACTATCATATGTACAAAGTTACGGTAAGAGGGTTTAGTAGGGTGGGAGAGGGAGAGGGAGTCTCAGGTTTTCAGGTGAGATAAAAATGAAAACTTTTAATCAAAATTTATATTAGATAAAAATTTCGGTATTACTTATAGTCTATTGTGTGTACACACAAATTTCTCTAATGTTGACTTTCCTGTATTAAAGAAGAATCTTTTGATTTAACTTTATATCCAAAAATATTTGTACTAATAGTCATTTCTATATTAATAATTCAACAACCTTGGGTAAAACACCTAAGGTTATTTGTTGCATACCTTCAAAGTAAATTAATATGTAATCGACTACTATCTTTTTAAAGATCATGGTACTTATATGACTTTCGAGAATACAGAACATGTCTTCATAATGTTTTACACCGTTATAGTAAACGATGGTGAGTCATCTCTTTAAGATCTACGTAAGTCACTCGTAAAAGATACTGGCACTAAACTTATTGTATGTTATACCAAATGGAACATTCAAAGGCATTGTGACTTTTATGTAATAACAGTTACTTTATTGTTTTCTTAATGTATAAATAGTACAAACTTTTAATCTGTGTTTTCAAGATACGTTTCGACATTCTAATATTTTTCTTTTTGTACTTTATATGTGTAAGTGTCCATATATAGGTATACACACAGAAAGTAAGAGACACATATAAATGTGTGTAGAGACACACAGCGACACGTTATCATGAGTGAGAATCGGGTGTTAGGATATATTACGGATTTACGTAGATTATAAAAGAAAACAATAAGACGACTAAGTCGATTTGATATAAAAAATGACTTTGTTCAAAACTTTCAAAACCGAAATTTTGTAAACTTTATTACAAAGTCTATTCGTCTCGAATTTATTAAAAAAACTCAATCTTAAGAAAGACAAAAGTATAAAAACTTTAATATCAGACATAGAACTGAACAATTTTCACCTAGGACATAGTGTGTACAGTTTTTGTTGGTATTGAAACATGTATTAAATGCGTACCAAAAATGGTACGTAAGGTTATTTAGTTTTGTAAGAGGACAAAGTAAATTGTGACGAGAAAGCCAGAAAGATTCTGATTTAAAATTAAGGTCTACATGACTACCGTAACCGAGTTTATGTGTCCCATTTCGTGTTCTTTACGTCATGTCTCTTGGAAGGTGATTTCCGCTTTCAGAGGGATCGAGACAAGATGGGAGTGTCCCGTTCGGTCTTTTGTAGTGAGTGAACGATTCAAAAATTTTCTTTAGCGTTGTTTGCTCTAAGTCTAAAGATTGACTAATTTTTTTATCCAAATCGTTTAGTTTTAATTCAGATTTATAATCTGATTTACATACAGTTCAAAACTTCGAGTTTTACGACCTGAAGACCGGGACCTAAAAATATAAAGCCAGAAATAGTGTATGTACTCAAACGACAAGGACATGAACAAATAAAGAAAGTCTACAAACTCCAAGTCACTCTAAATTTCACCCTACTCCTCATTGTCCCGTCCCTTTCATAAGTTTTCTCATTAGAGATTTACAATCCACTAATTAGTCATCCGGGGAGGAGACTATTTACGAGGACTAGTGCATGACGCTTGTGAACCTTGAAGTGGAAATCATTATATTGAAGTTGGACGACGCGTTCCTTATATTTGTCTATACAGTTTTTTCACGTATCCTTGAGCTCACGACTTCTACAAATTGTAATTCTCATTTTCTTAATTACTTACTAAACTTTCCAGTAAGGGGTGTAGGAAAATTGTAACTGATGATATGGCAGCTCTTATTAAAAATATTACAGTTAGTCAATATTTCAGTACGCGACGACGACGACGACGATTCAACGAAGTCAGTATAGACTGAGACACGCTGGGGTATCTGCCGTCGGGTGGTCCGAGGGGGTAGGGACCCTGAGAGGTCCGTTCTAGTGACCTCACTCAACGGTAAAGGATACACCCCAGAGGTAATGTACTGTAGAACTTCGGTGTCCTTTATCTTTTAGTTGACAAGCCACAATTATAATTAGTTATCGATTCTTTTACCTTGTATAAAAGTTTCGGTACTCAGACACACTAGTTATTTAAGACTTTCCTTTTACAGAGAATAGGGAATTCCACAATGTGTTAATTGAACTAACTGAAGTCTTTATGATAGAACATTTCATGTGGGAAAGACCGTCCACCGGGTTATCGGACAAGGGATTGACGAAAGAGTTTAGATTTTGTTGCGTAGCTAGTGAGGAATCCTGTCCCGAAACGGTTTATGTTACTGAACTGAATCGTGCCACAAACTTAAAGTCTAGATTATGAATTTTTTTAGTAATCGAGGAATGGTTTCAGTTCTTCTACTCTATAGTTTGACTATAATATCACTGTGTTCAATTTTTTCTTTCTTCTCCCATCACTGTACCTATATAAACGTAAAATCAACTTCGTCTTCTGTGTCTGTAAAATAAAAAATTAATTAATCAAATAACCCACATATATATGTATATTGGGGACGAGAAAACCTAAAGGAAGGGTAAGTCCAGTGGTGTCATGTAACTCAAGGGACAAGACATTTCATCCAAGAGTAATCAATGGATAAAAAAAGTATCAAAGTTATCACGTATATACGGTTAGGGTCGGAGGGTTGAGGAGGGTAGAAGGGAGGGGGAAACCATAGGTAAATAAACAAAAGATACAGACACAGAGATAAAGACGAAACGTTTATAGTAGAGATAGTAAAAAGGTCTAGGGCGTATCTATGCAGTTATATACTATGAACAAAAAGAGAAAGACTGAATGAAGAGAGACATACTATCAGAGATCCAGGTAGGTACAGAGACGACGACGACGACGACGACGACGACGACGACGATTCAGCGAAGTCAGCACAGGCTGAGACACGCTGGGGTCTCTGCCGTCGGGTGGTCCCAGGCGACGAGACCCTAAGAGGTCCACTCTCGTGACCTCACCCAACGGTAAAGGAAGAGGTTACGCACTTTCACTTTTCACTTTCACTTCAGCGAGTCAGTACAGGCTGACGATCGCTGGGGTACCTGACGTCGGATGGTCCGAGGAGACGGGTACTCTAAAAGATCCGTTCTCGTGACCTTACCGAACGGTAACGGAAGAGGCGGTGCAGAGATGTTTACTGGGTTATTGGGTCCCTAGCTTGGGACCAGAGGACGTAACGTCCGTCTAAGAAATGGTAAACTCGATGTCCCTTCAGGAATAAGGAGAATACCGACTCATTGTAAGGTAAAATAAGTACATGGTGTAGAAGAATTAGGTAAGAAGACAACTACCTGTAAGTCGAACAAAGGTACAGAACCTATAACATTTATCGCGACTCTACTTGTGACTCCGCATAAGTCTCATTTGGTATTAAGCTTTTCTGTATCGGAAAAAATTTTACCACTATTAGCCTCGTCAACATTCATTCATGAGGTCACCAATGTCCCCTTCTACATGTCTTATGACATCTAAATTAATACCGATCAGAGATTTAAATCATTCTGTCGGTCTGTAAAGAAACTTCGGTGGTCAGACCAAACTAAATGTGAAACTTAACTGGTTATAGAACAATTTCTCTTTGTTGTATACTTCGGCTTCAACGTTGTGTTTTAAAATTTATATTAGAATCAAATATAAGGTCACGAAAATTTTTGGTGTATATAATTTACACAACCAAAACTAACACTTGTAAACCTTATTTAATTGTTCAAACTAAATTGTCCCCGAGTCTCGGCCGTTGCCGTTGGGTGAGGTCATGAGAACGGACCTTTTGGGGTACCTACCTCCCCAGACCACCCGATGTCAGGTACCCCAGTGATCCTCAGCCTGTGCTGACTCGTTGGAGTGAAAGTGAAAAGAGAAAGTACGTAACCTCTTCCTTTACCGTTGGGTGAGGTCACAAGAACGGACCTCTTAGGGTCCCTGTCCCCTCGGACCACCCGACGACACAGACCCCAGCGTGTCTCAGTCTGTGCTGACTTCGCTGAATCGTCGTTATCGTCGTCGTCGTTTCTTCTTTTAGGGTACCTGTCTCCTTGGACCATCCGATATCAGATACCCCAACGTTTCTCAGTCTGTGTTGAATCGTTGACTCGTGTATGTGTGTGTGTGTCTCTCTTCTAAATCCTTGGTGTCGGTCAAGATTGCGTTAACAATGACGAACACGGAATCAAAGGAATAGATTTTTTACCTTACTCTTATTATTGTGGATGAACTCTCCCTAAAACACTCCTAATTCTTTCAGTTATAGAGTTTCCCGTTGAATCTATTCGAGATGATGTTCCAGAGGTGAGATGACGAACTATAGTAACGGGTCAAAGAAAGTGTATTTCGTATAAGACTATTAACCACTTTTTCTCCAATCCTGTCGTTATTAGATCAGGAAGAATTTATAGTTATAGGTGAATGTAGTGTTTAAATAAATCCCGTTTCAGAAATATAGGTCAGGTATTACGTTCTGTCAAAGGGATATTAGACGTACACGAAGAGTCACACCTGTTTATTTGTTGATCTTATTCTTAGGTTCCAGATTTAATATCCTGTTTCCGAAACTTTAGTCTGTCTCAACTCAAGTTAAAGACAGGAAATATGAGTCATTGACTCATTCAATCCAATATGTTCTCATTGTTTACTGGAAGTTTCGAGTGACGGAATGTCATCGTATCCAATTAAAAAACGAATCTGGTATATGATCACAGGTCCAGTAAAGAGGTATTCTGGGGTCGATTAATAACTGTTACAACGGTCACTAAGATCGTTCAAGTTTTTCTCGTATCGTTTCATCGTGATCGAGAATTTTTAAATCGAACCTTCTCTGTACAAAGTAATCGATCTCGTTTAGGGTATAGATATAAACTCAAGTTATCCAGTTTCGTTATATCCTTCTTCGTCACTTATAATTACTTGTCCTTAGTCTAAATGATTTTATAGACACACCAGGATCTAAACAGTCAATAAAAGAATCAGAGTCTACAACATAGATCTTTTAACTTTCATTACTCTGACTGGGTCTTCCAAATGTTTTGTCTCTCACAGACCGTTTACTACCAATGAGTCATGTATAACTAAGGGAAACAGGAAAGAACCGGGTACGAGACGGAGATTCAAAACGTCCATTGAAACCCATTAGTAAATTCTCGAAATTAGATAAAGGAGTGACTAAGTTTTTCAATACGTGATTTATTAAAGGTTCGAAGTCTGTGAAATCACGATAATAGGATACTTAATGTATATCACGGAACTAACTTTACTGTCGGTCACTGAAAATCTTACTTAGAGGGAACATTTCCCTCAGTCCTGAAGTTTCTATTCCTGTTATGACTCTTCAAAGTCTCATAAACACTAAAGACCAAATATGACATCATCCGGCTTATTACGGTGGGTGGGGGTGTGGGAGGGTGGTGTGTGATTTATACAGTATAGGATTAGGGACCTTCAAGACTTATAGTGGAATATTTTATTTTCCCCTGAACATCTACACTAAATTGATTCCTGAAAGTAAATCTACCCTTCTAATATGACCTAATCGACTTACCCACACTATATTAGTTTCTATTGAATATTTTCCCTCCGTTCTTCTCACGGGTAGTCTCTTCCTCTTCTCTACTGTCTTTGTTCTCTAACCTCACTGGGTGAGTCCTCTGTTTATTAGACTCGTCACAGATCTTCAACGTTCTCAGTTACTTTGTTTAAGAGAAGACCTCTGAGGTCTGGACGACTGTGGAACTAAAATCGTGTATTCTGAGTAAAGTCTAAGTAGGAATGTCTATAAATTCTCTTATTCAAACACAAAAAAATTCAGGGTTCAAACACCATTAGACAATATCGTTATTATTTTCTAATCGTGTATACGATTTTACTCCTTTTAATAAGGACTTAACCTTCTATGAACACAACGAAGGGACCACCGAGTCTGCCATTTCGTAGACGGATGTTGCACCCTCCGGGTCCAAGCTAGGGACCTAGCCCTTCTAGGAGACCTCTTCCTTTACCGTTAGGTGAGGTCATGATAACGGACCTTTTAGGGTACCTGTCTCCTCGGACCATCCGATGTCAGGTACCCCAGCGTTTCTCAGTCTGTGCTGACTCGCTGAAGTGAAGTGAGTGAAACACAACGAAGTTTATCAACTTTAGAATTTTTTTAAATAAAAAAAATTAAAAATGTTTTAAATTTATCTTTATGAAATATTTTTAACACACATGAGTCAAGACGGACTGAGAGACTTTGGGGTACCTGACATCGGACGGTCCGAGGAGAGAGGTACCTAAAACAGTCGTTCTTATGACCTCACCCCACGGTAAAGGAAGAGGTCCCCTAGAAGGACTAGGGTCCTGACTTGAGTGGAGAGGACGTAATCGTCCGTCTAAGAAGTGGTGACGTAGTTTTCGGGGATATTTTTCATCTTAAATATATTTTTAACTCAATTTTAAACATATAAACATATTTTTATCATTAGTGAACTGAGACTCGAAAACGAATATAAAAATGTAGTATCAATCTATTAACTCCATCCTTATTTTCTTCGGTTCAAATTGGAGATTGAGTCAAAATTGGTACTAGAACATATTAAACAAATTGGAAACTCAAAGAACAAAAGTAGAAAGATAAAGGTACAACTGTAATTGTTCAGTTTGTGATCTTTTGAGTTCTATTTCCCATGACAACAGTGTAACGGTCCTCTGATACTGATTTTCTCAGTATATATTTTAGTTGTTCTGGTGTTTTATAAAGTGGATGGACTGGTGTTTGTAGTTCAGCGGAAGGTTGAGGGTGTGAGAACGATAAGAGGTAGAGGAGGTTCTTCCTTCTGTACAGGTGTCGTTATATATAAGGATCGAATTGATGAATTTTAATAAGGGTATTTTAGACGGGTCTTCATCGTTCTTCCTCTCTCATAGACAAATTTTAAGATAGACGGGTTGACCGATGCAAAAGAAAATTCGTTGTCTCAGTTAAACATTGTAGATATACATAAATTTAAATGGATCCCCGAAGAGACCACCAGGTCACCAATTCTGAAACGGAAGGTTACGTCCTCCATACCCAAACTAGAGGCCAGTCCCTCCATTCTAGGGTGTACGGAGAACTGGTTCTTTGGTCTTGTATTGTCTTCGTTATCATATTGTTTAAGTTATTTCTGAAATTTTTACCGGGTGTAATTTTTTTTTTTGAAATTTTATTTATTTAGTCACAAATAAAGTAGTTTGTCATTCGACTAGATTTCTGTATAAAAACTTATTTATAAAATAATTTTGTTGATAAAATCTTACTTTGTTTATCTAAGTGTACTTAGATTAGTTATATAGTGACATAAATAACAGATGACAATAATACTTTTTAACGTTTGAATCACTGTCGTGTTAAATAATGGAATATCCAGTTATCCAGTCTTCAGGTTGTCCGTAGAGAGTCCCAGTTTTAGTTCTATGACCGTCCCGACACCAGGAAGACCTCCAAATACTTCCTTATACAAAGGAACCGGAAAGGTTGAAGGTCCCCAGAGGACGTGAGTAACTGAGTACCGTAGAGAGGAGGTAGAAGTTTCTGCCGTCATGATGTAGGGAGACTAGGTAGAAGGTAACAGTGTAGAGATAGGTATCGACCCTTTTCCAAGAGGTGAAAATTTCTTGTACACATTAATGTAACCCAGATGGTCTATGGGTCCTTTAGAGATAGAGTTTCAGTAATGGAAATTAGTGTAGACGCTTCAACAAAAACGATAGATACCACTGTATACTTCAAGGTCCTTAACCCCGTGCGTGTACACACCTCCAGAAATAAGACGGACATTATGACTTCGCGTATGTGTGTGTGTGGGTCTAATCTGAACTTGAGGTACCCTTTGACTCCATGGATTGCTCTCTTACCCGTTTTGGGTTGTGTAAATTGATTTATTCTCCCACCTATTGGTCAATAAAACACAATCAACTAACTTATTTTGGTTCAAAGGATGGTCTTAACCTACGTGAAATCAAACAATAAATCTGTCAATAGAAGGAAAGAGTTATGAAATGTAGTTCCTACCTTGTTTTGAACCTCGTTCCTTACGACAGTTTAGATTATCTGTTAGTAATGCCTAACATTTAAAGAGGTAGAGTCCCTATTACCTTTGTCCCGTCTTTGTTCCACTTTCCAGAGTCTGTACAATGGTATTTGTCTGAGTTTACGGGTCTCGAAGTAAGTAAAGAAGTTAATTATTTCTTGACACCACCACGACTCTTCGAGGACTCTTCATGACACGGTTCCATGGTCTTTATCTTTTCTACTCTTTCCGGCTATTACAGGAACGGGCGTACAAAGAGTGTCAGATTGTTTTCTCCGTCTACAATTTCTTTATTAAAGGTGTCCTACTCCAGTTCCCGACCTGAGTTAATATACACTTTAGAGATTCACCTACAGACTTCGGTCCTTTCATTTCGTAAAAGGACTAACTAGAGAAACAATTTTTACGGATGGATGAGATTAAAGTTCGTGTAATCCCGCTAGACTTTTTACAATTGACTACCACCACTTTAAACTGAAGAACTTCTAAATATACTCTAACTATGATCTAAGTACAATCTTCGCATTGATTTTGAGTCATTGAAATCGATTTTTCGTAGTTTATTACAATTTACATACGGTTGTACTTTAATGAAAATATCATATCATAAACAATAGTAGTGTCTCATAAAATCGGTTCTGATTATGACCCGGAGCTCCATACCTTTCTCGAGAGTCAAGACACCATAGGGTATCAAACCCAGAACAGGTAGTACACCGTGTGGTGGTTAATCTTACTGTCCGGTATGATATCGGTCGTATCGATTAGTACAGAAATGCAATTTAGCATTGGGAGATGAAACGTAACCGTTCTCTTTTACTTCCTCGTTTTCTTTTATAACCCTTTCGAGTAAAACATGTGTCTCTGTAAAAATGTTAAGTTCGATGTAAAAATTTCCAAAATGTGTGTTCATGAAATTAAAATGGGTTTATGTACGACCATTATTAAAATAAATATAGAGACAAAGACAGAAAAAGACAGAGATTTGTATATATACATAAATACATATATGTGTAAGAAATATTTGTAAATTTATATTAATTTTAATATTATGTGTCAGTAAACGTTAAAAAACAATATCAGAGGATGATTACCACACTTAATATAAAACCTTTGTAGTGTTTTACTGATTTTATCAGTTAATAAGTCTAAATTGACATTTAGTAAAGTAGAAAGGAAATAAACATCTTCAATCTAACGATGGAAAACAATAATATTTATTCCAAGATTACTTGTAAGGAAGTGTATGCAAAAACACACACAAAGAAGAAAATAGAAATACTATTAAAGACCTTTACATTAATACCTAGGTTCTCATATTTATAAAATAATGTGTAATCTATCTTATAAGAGGTCCTTCAAATATGGTTATACATATGAGAAGGGTCGGATATAAAGTGTAAAAATTGTGTTTTAAAACGGTCACCTAAAGAAACTTAACAACAAGTAAAATTTAGAAACGACAAATTACCCTCGACACTTGTGTACTTAAGATTCTATCAGGGTCACTAGGAACGGGAATCGATAAAGGTGGCGACACACTAGGAGAGAAGAACTCAACCCGACCTAAGGACTAAATGAAGATAAGTTATCTTACAACATCTTCGTTGTCCTACGGTGAAGGTCTTAATCCAAATTTTTTCTACCATCGAAGATAGAATCCGAAGGAGGAACGGGAAGAGGGGCAGGGGACTCCTTTCGACGGTCAACACTCATCGGGGTACTTTTCTAGGTGTACCGTTCCTTGGCTATAGAGACCGGTTGTCGGTCCCTCTCGGTCTCCAGACGGTTGTCAGTGTACTCACTTTAATTCTAGCCTATAAGAAGACCAACTTGATCTCTTGATCTCTACTGAGGTCAAGTTTACTATTGAGGTAACGTTGGAACATTCTCTCAGACTCGATCTTCTTGGTTTGATGTGGATCTAAGGAGTGGGTGTCTTTTACACAAAAAATTCGGTGATTCAAAACCTCGTCAACTAACTTTTCGTGATCATTGATTGTGTTTTTCTTCACCGTAAAATATCGATAAAATTAAATTGTACTTACTCTACCACGAAAGAGAAAAAGTTTTTAATCACTACACAAAAACACAAAATAGAGAAAAAAACGGTAAAATAACACCCCGAAAAGGAAAATAAAAACTCAAGAAACATAAAACCTTAAGATGCAGTAAAGGAGACACACACACACACGCACACACGAACACATGTATAAGTGTGTGTATATATACATATGTGTGTGCATGGACACAAACACACACGTACGCAAAAACACGAGTCAACACAGACTGACAAACACTGGGGTACATGACGTCGGGCGGTCCGAGGAGACAGGTACCCTAAAGGGTCCGTTCTTATGACCTCACCCAACGGTACGGGAAGAGGTCCCTTAGAAGGGCTGGGTCCCAAACTTGGGAGTAGAGAACGTAGAGGACGTATCCGTCTACCAAAGAAATGATCGACTCGGTGGGTCGTTCCTTATATATATGTCGACTACCAAAAGGTTCACCGGAAAATAATACGAATCACACAAACACTGTATTTAAAAAATTTGATACCAGTTTTGATTAAAAGTTATTTTCGTAGTAAAGAAACGAATTTTTGACATATTATTTCGGGATTAACCATTAATTGAGATGTGTTAAAAAAATATAGGACGGTGAATCACTTACTGGAATAATAAAGATTATTAAATAGTAGATTGGGAGAAATCAAAAGATCTTTATGTTAGTATATTGTTAGTATATTAGACGACTATTACTACCTAAAAATAATAAGGACTATCATATTGAAATATAAACGAAAATACAACAAAAGAAATTTCTATAAAGTATTTTTCAATTTAGTAATTATCATTATTACTGGTGTAAACAGGAAGTAATAAACCAAATTCTATTACCCGTATCTCCTAGTGAAGTTTTACTTTACTAAATAAATTAGTATGGACTCGATATTTGTTAACACTTCTATATGGAATCTTAACTGTTTTATATTATCCATTGTAAAATATAAGTACTTCAGCGAAATGAAAGATAAGGATTATATGATTATTAAAGATAAAGAAAATGTATAATTTAGTCAACTCCGTTAGTACAGTACCGAGAAGTACCAGAGACATTTTACATGACGATTCAATGTTGTGAACATAGTACCGTTTATAAGACGTGAGTCCAACTTTTGACCACTGACAATATAGATTTACAGATAAAGGATAGTATTGTTTTAAGTTAGAAGAGAGAAAAACGTACTCTCCCTCCTAAATTAAAAAAGTAGTCTTGGTTATTAATAAAATTTTACTCAGTAATTTTAGTGTACCTTATAATAAGTCGAACATTTTTCTTACCTTATTGTAGTAAACGTTGTTGTACCTACCTAGACGTCTAATATTATTCATTTCATTCAGTCTGTCTTTTATTTATAGGATAATATAGAGGATATATACCTTAGATTTTACATTCTATGTTTGTTTTAATGAGTCTTAGAATCTCTTACCCGAATACCAATGGTCCCTCTGACAACCTCCCGTCCCTATCTTTCGGACCTTCAAATCTTAACTGTCTTTGTACGACGACATAAATTTTATCTATTGGTTGTCCTGGATGATATATCGTGTCCCTTGAATCGATGTATTAGATATTATTGGATTTACCCTTTTTTTAACTTTTTTCTTATATACGTACATATACCTATTGACTTGGTGAAACGATATGTGGACTTTGATTGTGTTGTGACAGTTAGTTGAGATGAGGTTAGATTTGATTTTTACAAATTTTTCTCCTTTTCTTCCATTTAGAAAAGCATTTCTTTCGAGTTATGACGTACAATTAAGATGAGGTTACTTGACTATTGAGGAAGTGAGAGAGGGTTCTTTACTACTCCTTCCGACACTACGGTTGGTGTCATCGGTTCCCGACAGAGACGGGATGTATGTAAACGATTGGTTATATATTGTCCCAACTACAGTAAGACGGGTACACTAGAGTAGGAATGGTCGATAAGGTAGAAGGAAAGTGTCAACACTCTCGCCGACGTCCACTAGTATTATGGGTCTGATAAACGGGTCCATGAGGGTGGAAGTTTCTTGGTGTGGACCTGAGGGGTTGACTGGGACGGAACTTCAGAAGGGTCGTTAGTAATAGAAATGCGTTAAAGGAAAGAGAGTTTTACGGAATTCAGGAAGTCGATCTCTCAGTTCAGAATCTACTTGTCTTATGGTATCTCACAGGTTATCCTAAGTTCCAAATATCGTTGACCCTGAGTTTCTACTTCTGACATGTCTCCGGAGTCTTAAACTCTGAGTCTTGATAGTACACGACATGACACGATTCCGTGAAGTCACAGGTTGAGACGCACTGGGGAACCCAACATCGGGTGGTCCAAGGAGACAGGTACCCTGAGAGGTCCGTCCTTATGACCTACCCAACGGTACGGGAGGAGGTCCCCTAGAAGGGCTGGGTCATTAACTTGAATACAGGGTACAGAGGACGTGACTTCCCGCCCAAGAAATGGTGATCACGGGGGACCCTTTGAGGGTCTTGATAGTACCAAGTCAAAATAATACCTGGATTGATAAGTAATATGGAAAAAAAAAAAGAGAATACTCTTTTATCTTTGAACGACTGGTAAACTTGTGACAGATCAGTATTCAAACTCTAACGAACATAGTCAGATCTTCAGTAAAAGATAATTGTAATGTTATGTGATTTGACCCTCAGGAAATTCGAGACGACTATGACACGTGTGTTTGGGTTCGTTTTCGACAGTGAAGAAAGACTTGTAGGTGTAAGAGTAGACTGAAATGGAAAACATGACACGGAATCAGAGAGAAAGGATACTCTGTGAGGATTATCTGTTAATCGTTCCCGAACGGGTTCTTTGGGAACAAGACCTCGATACTTCATCCATTAACAACAGAAACCATTGAGGTTGGAGAGGAAACGTATTCAAAAGAAGAGAGTCGACACAGGGAATGGAAGGAACGGAACAGACCCTTGGATCATTTAAGTACAAGTAGGAGAAAAGAAGGAGTCGTTGAAGTAAATATGACGTTATATTTCCTTTCTGTTTTCAAAATTTGTAGAACCCTATAAATCTTACTTTATCATGAAGTTTTTAACTTCCTTTTTTTATTCAAGACCACTGTTATACAGTCCACCCGTTCGACAGACTCACGTGACCGGTAGTCCGGACGATACCGTCGATTGAGTGGTCCAATCCGTCCAACCTCTGTACAGATATCCACCATCTCGTACTACTGTGGTGTTAAGGTTCGACTCGCGGCCTCTTAACTACGAAAACTTGACACCACGACCCCTTCTGAGAACTCTCAGGGAACCTGACGTTCCTCTAGGTTGGTCAGGTAAGACTTCCTCTAGTCGGGACCCTAAAGAAACCTTCCTTACTACGATTTCGACTTTGAGGTCATGAAACCGGTGGAGTACACTTCTCAACTGAGTAACCTTTTCTGACTACGATCCTCCCTAACCCCCGTCCTCCTACTCTACCGACCNGGTCAGGTAAGACTTCCTCTAGTCGGGACCCTAAAGAAACCTTCCTTACTACGATTTCGACTTTGAGGTCATGAAACCGGTGGAGTACCCTTCTCAACTGAGTAACCTTTTCTGACTACGATCCTCCCTAACCCCCGTCCTCCTACTCTACCGACCTACCGTAGTGACTGAGCTACCTGCACTCAGACTCACTTGAGACCCGCAACCACTACCTGTCCCTCCGGACCGCACGACGCTAAGTACCCCAGCGTTTCTCAGCCTGTGTTGACTCACTGACTTGACTTGACTACCGTGGGTGTCCGTTAATTTATGTGTGGTTCTCTGTAAGAAGAAAGAAAGAAAAGAAAAGTAAAAAAAAAAAGAAAAACCGTCGGGGTACACGGTACGTCCTGGAATCAAGAGACTGGTCTTTACGTCCGACGTGAGGGTGTGACCTTCGTACCTCAGGATTAACTGTCTGATGGTCCCTTGGTCCTTCAGAAAAAGAAATTAATGAAATTGAAAATGAAAGAGTGAGAAGAAGAAAGTACGTTCTCATGTGTGTGTAAAAGAATTTCTACCTCTTGATATATAAAAGGTAGTAATAGAGATTCTTCTTCTGACGAAACACAAGAAGGTTTTAGTTCGTAGTCAAGTCAGGTCAGTGAGTTAGTACGGGTTGAGAAACACTGGGGTACCTGACGTCGTGAGGTCCGAAGGGACAGGTAGTGGTTGAGGTCCTCGAACAAATTTGGGTACAGGTAGCACAGCCACTACGGTAGGTTGGTAGAGTAGGAGACAGTAGGGGAAGAGGAAGACGGAAGTTAGAACGGGTCGTAGTCCTAGAAAAGGTTACGTAGTCAAGAAACGTAGTCCAGTGGTTTCATAACCGTAAAGTCGGAGTCGTAGTCAGGAAGGTTACTCATAAGTCCTAACTAAAGGAACTCCTACCTGACCAACCTAGAGGAACGTCAGGTTCCCTGAGAGTTCTCAGAAGTGGTTGTGGTGTCAAGTTTTCGTAGTTAAGAAACCGTGAGTCGAAAGAAATACCATTTTGAGAGTGTAGGGTATGTACTGATGACCTCTTTGGTATCGGAACTGATCTACCTACAAACAACCGTTTCATTACAGAAACGTAAAATTATACGACAGATTCAACCAGTATCGAAAAGAAGGTTCCTCGTTCGCGGAAAATTAAAGTTCTGACGTCAGTGGTAGACGTCACTAAAGCCTCGGGTTTTTTTATCAGAGAGTGACAAGGGTAACAAAAGGGTAGATAAACGGTACTTCACTGTACTTCACTTAATATATTAAAATATATTGATATTTTTTAATATTTAATATTTATATCTCTTCTTAGATCATGAGACCGGTTTGAGTAGTTATTTAAGATTTTACTTTTGATACTAAACTTATGGACTACTTTTAGGTGGACCAATAAATAAGACAAATGATTCTTTCTCATTAATAGTCCTTCGATCATATGGAAAGAGGTTCTCGTGATACACTGGGAAAGAAGAATGGGAAGTCAGAAACGTATTTACAGGAGAAGAGACACTCCAATAGAGAGTGGAAAAGTAGAATTTGACACTAGGTAAGGATTAGAAGATTAGTGGGTAAAAAGAAGTAACGTAAACGGTGAGTATATAGAGCGTGTAAATGAAAAATTAGAATAAAATACAGAGTCGAGTGCTTTTAGATTGGAAGTCCTTCTGTCCCTCAAAAATAAGTCACGGTAGCAGTTCGGTTTTCTGGCGACAAACCGTGAAGAGTCCGACGACCATTTTGTTATCAACGTAATTAATTACTACATTTTACCAAACATTTTTGTACCTCGTTCACTCATTTACACTCACCACTTACGGGTTGTTTATGAATACTAGAAACCTGTACATGACTTCAGTAATTTCATTGGTTTTTTGCATAGACCATGTGAATATCCTATAATCCATGTAACTGTCCTATAAATATATATATTGTTTCATGTCCGTAGTCTACCTCATTTAGACCTAAAGTTACTTCCAATTTTTTATATGACTATTAATCTCACTAAAAATAATTTTGTGTAAATTATTTTTATGTGTTCGATTAGAAAACCGTGAAACTCATGAGGTTCACTCGATTTATTCACTAAAAAAAAAATTAGTGGAATAATAGAAAAATGTAACACCATAAAAGAATTGACAAATTGTTGTTATTTACACCATGGAATATTAAAATGTGTCCTCTCTTTATTCGTTGAGAATACTCAATAATTTACAAGTGAGTTTGTGATTTTAAACAGTATTTTATCTCTACGTAAAGTTAAATCCGTTATTTAAAAGTGTACTATTAACGTTTTTATAAAAATAAGACACAAGACATTAGTTTTGTTTGGTTAAATCGGTAATTCTTTAATCTGTATAATTTAAAGACTCCAAATAACCCTCTTTATCTGCTTTGATGTTTATAAAAAGGAAAGTTAATTTTTTTACCGACCTAAAACGTAGTACTGAATTTTCGGAAAAACCTAGAATAATGGGTATAAAGTGTTTTTTTAAGAAAAAGACGAAGTGTCCTTATAAATCTTTTCGGATTGAAGTAAAAGTTTTAAGAACTATTTTTTGATCAAGATACTTGTCACACTTAATGGAATTTCTTAGTGTAAATTTTATCTCAAAGAGGTCACTTTGTCACGCTTTTGTTCGAGTTAATGTTTATACGGGAAACTAAAAATACAATTATTCACCGGCGTATGAAATGTGGTCGCAAAGTCGTCTAAGGTTTAGGTACGAATAATGTTGGTTCTTCTCTACGGTGTTTCCAGTGTCCTTTATAAAAAAGGTACGTCTGGTGACCTTCCGTACAATTACACTTCGGGTCTATAACACTTTCATAATATGAGCCTGACGTCGTGCTCGGGCCCTGGCGGACAATCAACACCGTCCGACGTCAGCACGTGTTCACGAATGTCGATGTCACTGTACCACGATTCGTACAAAATTCTGATCAGGGTCAGCTCGCCGTAGAATAGGTTGGTCTTTGTTAGGGTGTTAGGTCGAGAAAAATTCACTAGTAGGAACATAGTATTGTCTAATTCCAACGTCGATGAAACCTAATACAAATTAGATTGGAAATAGGTAAGTGTAGAAGTGGACTTTGAATGTTCCTGGTTCTCAGTTAACGGCCCCGTATTAAGTGTTACTGTGACTAGAAAGGAAGGAGTGAGATTAATAGACCTAATTCTTATTGTGAAAACTCATTAATAAAAGTGTAACCTATTTGTAATTCGAAAGGACCTAAATAGACTCGAAAAAGGATTGTACTTTATCTAGGTTGGTCCGAATATTCTTGTATTGACTGTCGTCACTGTCGAATTAGTTCCGTTGGGATTTGTTGATTTTGTTATTCCTTTACAAATAAAGGGTAACAAATCCTATACGTTCTTAGTCTTTGGATTGTATAAATCTCCGTTTTTCTTAGGATATGTAAGTCAACGTTACGAGATTGAAAAAAGAATGGAATATTACTAAGTCATTAGGAGTTCATTTAAGTTTGAGACTTTGTGACTCTCAATATGAACATTGTATTTTAACCGACATGACTAATGTCGGTACTTTTGATTTATAGAAATAAGTATCGGTTACGTTGCATGATTTTACTTTTTTTGTACAATGTCATTCTAGTGTCACGACTTTAATATTAATCTCACTTAGTTCATGAACGACATAATACAGACTACCGATAAACACTAGTAAGACTTGGCAGGTAGGTTCTAACGTGTGTTAGGGATTTTAACGAAAGTGTTTGTCCGATCTTTTTAGAAGGTTCGAACAGAAACTTTGATAGATTCGAGTATATGTTAATGTGTGATTTTAGTGTAGTGTTTTGGGTTAATGTGAAACCGAAACGTCTAGGTGTCTATTGGAGAATTTCTCGTTTGAGGGAGTGACACAGCTGGAGACTGGAGTTCGAGAAAAAGGTTAGAAGTCATCGTCCCGACATACAAACAGTCGGTCCGGTTCCTCGGGTTTGAGACTTACCAATTTTTCCCGACGTCCTGAAAACTTCCCACGGTTCACAAAGTAGATGGTGGGTCAAGATCTACTTCCAATTATAACGGCTATAAAATAAGAACGAAAATTTGTAGAATATAGTGACAAGGTAGTGAACGTCTATTGGTTTATAAAATTTCCTTCCTTAATGATTCAAGTGAACGGAAGAAAAACTACTAAATTACTAGGGATCCATTATTACAATAAAGTGAAATTTTTTTCTTTCCAGTAACTGATAAAATTACCTTAATCTTTTTGTGATGTATTTTTATTTTTCTAATGTTTGTTTGTTTAATTTTCGTACATAAACGTTACTTTTCTTGTCTCTTCGCTCGACCGAGAATTTCGTCGTAGAAAAGCTTCAGATACTAATGTACAAACAGTTAGGTTCAAACCTTGTATTAGTACCTCATATACTAAAAAGTATCTTATCTCCTGAGATTAAAGTATGATTGAGAAGAGATGTCAAAGACTTCCTTTACTGGGTTTTCCTTTTCTATTTGTCGACAAATACCGTAAAAGATACTCACTTATTTACTGTGAATTTTATTATTTGATTTTCCCCATTCATTTAGTAGTAGATTGTGGTTTACACTCTCTACTAGGTAACGACCGAGAAGACGTCTGAAACACAACAATACCGAAATCGACAGACAAGAAATAGGGAATTTAAACGAGTGGGTGTATTATTGTTAGTATTCAAGTCCCACACAGTCTTAACGTTACTGTAAACCTTCAGTAGATGAGATTGAAGGTTCGGAATAGGAGGTATCTCATGCTACTGACTGTTTGCAGGAAATTTTTCTGACAGGTATACTGGAGTTCAGTATGCAGTTCATACATACTCATCGATTCAGTTTTTGTGAAAAAGCGTTAACAGAAGGAATAGTTTTCTTTATTCAGTCAAGACTTCCAACGTGGGTTCTATACTTGTTGCATTTTGACAGAATTATGTATTGAGTCCGGGGAACGTCTGTGATGGAACTGTGTGTCCTATCGGGAGAGAAGTGAGGGAACTTCCCAAATCTTACTCAGTCCTTTTATAAATTCAGACTTTTTACGTCACTTAAAACTTTTTATTAACCCATCTCCTTATTATACGATCTTTTGTTTCTTACCGTGTCTTGATTGTAACATTTCTAAGTCACTTATAGGAATCTACTGATATCTGTAGAATACTTCCTCGTGTTTGTAAACTTAAGTTTAAACTTGTTACATTCTATCCCCCTTCTTAGACTTCAATTTCGGGATAAAAAAAAAAAGGATCTTACTATAATATAGTAAAGGTAAAAAACCCCTGAAAGACATTTTAATCTTACGTACCTATAAATAAGGAGATAGAACAATTCAATCGATTGATTGACATACTCTGATCCTTGATATAAGTATTACAAATCACTTGAGTAAATATCATTGATCAGTTCACTTACTTTGAGACTCTCATGAGTTTATGTACTGTCATTAAACGTTAAGCTGGTGGAGTAAGGTCACCAAACCTGCGACACGAAAGTGACGACTGTCGGGTCCAAGTTAGAGATCAACCCTTTGATTCTAGAATGTTCGAGACGTCACACTGGATTTCAAAAATTTTTTAGATTTTTTGTTTCTTTTTAACTGGACGTTATTGAGATTAATGATTACTGGGTTTTGCGGTAAAGGTATTCGATTTTAGTAACTCTTAGGAAAGGCATTAGGAGGTATCGAGAAGAGATTACCTCTTTTCTTGAGAGATCATTAAAACGTAAGGATTTCTGAACACTACCACTTTCTCTTTATTGGTTTCTGTACTCTAATAATTTTAGACTTTTCTGGGACTATAATAGGACTTAACTTTTACATTATGTTTTAAAAAGGTTCTATTTTTTTATTTAATCCACAAACCATCTTCTTTCACACTTTAGAGATTGACGACTGACACGAAATATTTGTAAATGTAATAGGACCTCGATAAGTATGAATGCCTGAAGGACTTGTGGTATATTAAAATGGGTAACAACATATTCAACGGACGAAGTATATTCACAACATGTTCAGTACATTTCATACACAAGAACTGTTAGACCTGTTAAGCAAGACCTGCCACGAATCTCCGACTCCGACGTACCGTCGGGGTCTACCGAAAGTCCACTTCCTATCTTTTTCACTATATTAACTAAACCACGATCAACTCTACGGGATTTACAAGTCAAAGTTGAAAATGGATTAGGTAGCTAAGGTGGAAAAAATAAAGATGAAAAAAAAAATTTCGTTGGGGTGATCCTTAACCCCAATAAACGGATCGTAAGATTTTTACAGAGGTTTTAAAACGAGACCTTTATCGGGGGAGACTTGAAAAGAGATGACAATTTAACGATTCCTACAAACTGTATCTACAAATCTCAGAGGTTTTCTGAAATAGTCCTAAAGTGGTTCAGGGATCCGTTGGAAGGTTTCATCACAAAATACTTAACGAGACCTAGTTGTAAAATCCAACAAAGATTTTTGTACCCTTTGGTAAGGGTTTCTTTTAAAAGTTTAACCATAAGGTCACAAGTATGTAAGTCTTTATACCTTTATTCTTGATTTATTTCTCAAATCTTTACATCCTCCTTGAACCCGATACTCTGAACAATGTAAAATACATCAAGTTGAAGTACATGTGTAGCATACTAAACTAAACCAACTTAAATCGACTGAAACAACAAAGACAACCACAGTAACCAAAACCTCTCCGTTGTACTCCTACGTCTCTTGTCCTTTAAAAAAAAAACATATCTCGTGAGTCACGGAACTCCTAGATCTGGAGATCCTGTTATTTCTTTATATCTATGTGTGAAGTTCTGAAGTTTGATTTTTTACCTTCATAAAATCTTCCCTCTACGTATAGCTGTTAGTTGTAATATCAAGTCAATTGTTTATCCTTAATCTTTCCAGTCACATTAAAGTACTTTATCAACCCTAGAATGAATTAATACATGACAAATTTATTAGTAATTTATATATTGAATCAGAAAAATACGATATTTCACATATTTTTACATATAGTTAGTGTTTAGCCCTCTATTTTACGTATATGTTTATATGTCATCGGTACAAAAAAGTAATTTTCATAGTCATTTACTATATTTAATTCATAATTCCCTGAGATTAACCCTCTCTTACTAGTAAGAGATATTATTTCGTACCTTTTTATAAAACTCGACTTAGAAGTCAAAGAATGGAAGAGGAGACAAAAACAAAAACAAAAAAAAAAAAAAACTTTCCGTAAGACATATGGATAACTTTAACATTCCTTTTATACGTTAGTGATAAGAATTAGGATTAGTATAAGAGTTAAAATATTTATGAGGAGTCGGATAGTCCTTACACACTCTGTGCCTCGAACCATGTAATTAAACTAACGACTAGCAACGGTGTTTATGTATAAGCATGATATCCCTTCCTTTTAAACGGTTGGGTTTACAGAGAAACCACACACATAAAAAAGATCGACCTTTATTAGTCACGGGTCTTTCGAGTCCTTCTTCGAGACTGGAAGGGGGATCGACGGATTTTCTTACGTCTCTCTTCTGGACAAGGTCCTTCCTACGATAGTAGTGTCTATTGCTCTCATACTCGATCCACACACTGTCCCTCCTTGGATTACTCCTTACGAACAATTTTAAAGAGAGACACAGGGTAATAGAGACGTACTGGGTCGTTTGTAAACGAAACGGTAGAGGTACACTTAACGGGAGGAGAAGAAACTTCAGGGGGTAGCGAAGAGGGTTAGGCAAAACAGAAGTGACTTCTACCATAAATTCCACACCTGAAGTCGTAAGACCGGTCAATTAGTCAAAAGGACCCTGAGAGGGTATACATGTACAATAATTTGAAACTAAAAGAGGACGATTAGAAAGAGTACAGTTGACTCAAGAATCTAGACGGTCTTCTGGGATGTTCCCATCTTCTTTTAAAGAAGGAGGGGTTGTTATATAAAAAATTTTGTAAAGTCCCCAACGAGAACCACAAATACTATATGAAAAATTTCATTAGATTCAGGTGGAAGTTTATCGTGACATAGTCAAGTACGTATTATGTTCATGGAATATGGTCACAAGGGGTCAAGGAGAGAGAGTCGAGAACAGTGTGACGACATATTAAGTAAAGTGAATTAGTATACGAAAGTAATCCCCGTAGGGTCCACCACGTCACCATTTTTTAGGAGGACGGTCACGTCCTCTGCACCCAAGCTAGGGACCCAGTCATTCTAGGGGACCTCCTCCTTTATCGTTGGGTGAGGTCATAAGAACGGACCTTTTAGGGTACCTGTCTCTTTGGACCGTCCGATGTCAAGTACCCCAGTGTTTCTCAGTCTGTGTTGACTTGTACGTGCGTGTAAACGATATTAACCATACTATTGTATTAACCCTTCGATCCACCGAGTCTGCCATCTCTTAGACGGACGTCAAGACCTCTGGTCCCAAGCTAAGAACCCAGTCATTTTAGGGGACCTCTTCCCTTACCGATGGGTGAGGTCATAAGAACTGACCCTTTAAGGTATCTGTCTCCTCGGGCCATCCCCGATATCAAGTACCCTGGAGTTTCTCAGTCTATGTAGACTCACTAATTTGTTGTTGTTATATTTATTACTTTTTACTAAACAAATTTAGACATTATTTAACTAAATAACCTGTCACTGATATTATATGATCTTAATATAATTTAATAACTGTGACGAGGAGTTTGTATATAATCCTTTATTAGTGGGTTTATTCTTAAATCGAAACGTAGTCGATATTTCCTTTGACCCACAACATTAATCTAATAAAACTCCGTCTGTCTTTCGACAACATAATTACAGAATCATACAAGACAATAACTCTTTTATAAGTGAATCAATGTGAAAAATCAATAAATGCACATGTAAAATATTCCCTATACAAGACACATATTACTTATTTATTGGAATATTTTTTAAGGGTTCTAAAATATAAACGTGGAGAAGAGAATGTTATTTTTATTTATTGAAAATACCATAATTTTCCCGAAGGGACCACCGAGTCTACCATTTCTTAGGTGGACGTTACGACCTCTGGACCCAAGCTAGGGAACCAACCCTTCTAGGGGACCTCCTCCCGTACCGTTGGGGAGGTCATTAGAACGGACCTCTTGGAAGTACCTGTCTCTTCGGACCACCCGATGTCAAGTACCCCAACGTTTGTCAGCCTGTACTGACTCACTGATTGTTGTATGTGTGTGTACCATAAATTTTTTTTTTTTTCACCAAGACCAAGAGGATGTTTCCATATTGAAATAGGGAAGACGGATGAGGACAGAATCAACGTCACAAGGGTTAAGTCAAGGAACTTCGGGAAAAGGGGGAACTGAGTTGAGGATTGGTGATGGGAATCCACTCTGTCCTTTCTTCCTCTGTCGAATCCTCCTCAGTCGGAGGAGATCCTCCGATTTCATAAGGTAAAAGGGTCGACCTTATTCCAAAGCCTTAACGTCAGACCACTTCAAGAGAGGGGGCCGACATCCGTAAACATTGTCTCTTCGACACTCCCACAAAGACTTACCAGTGAGAATGTAAAGGGGATGGTCTCAGTCCTCCTTCAAAAAGACCCTAGAAGTGACACTCTTGGGTCTTTGAGAAAGTTTCGAACATCTCCTTTCCAGGTATTAGTACACCCAGTGAGGGTTGCTGACACCGGGGGACCCAGAGAGTCAGAATACGATCGGGTATAAGTCGAAGGTTGTCAAGTAGTTTTAACGGTAAAATCACAAGGGTAGGTAAACCGAAATCATCTAAAATAAGGTCCACTTGTCTGGAACCAACGAGTTAGACCATAAAGATAGAGTGGTCGAAAACCCACTACCAAACGGGAGGTTGAAGTTGAATGACAGACCGGGTTCTTTTAGTAACTAGAAGTCAGAAAAGCTGTAAAAGAACAATGTTCTTACTTCTACTGTAGATTCAAAGAATTATACAGTCTTAACTTTAACTTGTAGAGACATTACATATAAAAAATCCTCAAAACGTAAATAGAAGTACTCTCTCTAAGTCTCTTCCGTTACCGTGGGGTGAGGTCATGAAAACGGACCTTTTAGGGTACCTACCTCCTGGGACCATCCGACGTCAGGTACCCCAGCGACTCCCAGCCTGTGTTGACTCACTGAAGTGAAAGTGAAAAGTGGAAGTACGTAACCTCTTCCTTTACCGTTGGATGAGGTCACAAGAACAGACCTCTTAGGGTCCCTACCCCGTCGGACCACCCGACGGCAGAGACCCCAGTGTGTCTCAGCCTGTGCTGACTTCACTGAATCGTATCGTATCGTAGTATTCTCTCTAACCAAGTATTACAAGAGAACACTACTACTTGAACAGTCACAAACCATAGTTTTAATAGAACCGGAACTTCTTTTCTCGACCCTGAAGAGAGGGGAAAATTTTTTTAAGAGACCCTTTAAACATATTTTGACCTTTAAAGAAAGAATTTACAAACCTTTAAAAATAACATAAACACCTTCATAAAAAATTATAAACGAAAAAAGATATAAAAACCACTGTACAATTTAAAGAGTAAACAAAGTTCTTACGAATAACTTCATAAAAATACTTCTACCGGATTTTAAAAAGAGTCTATTAGGAGTGTAGAGAAAGTAGAGTGACGAACACGGACAACTGACAGAAAAGAGTAAGTTCGACACTAAAAGGGCCAAGAGACACTTCCCATCGTCTTACACGGTGAGGGTTTATACGGAGAAACCGTATTCCTAATAAGACTCGACCAATAAAAACTCTTTTTCGTCTGTGTCTTCTAGATTTTCTCATCTTAGATGGTAAAACATTTCCTTTAAATGTAAATACGCCTTTAGAGGTCAAAATTTACACAGTGTGACAGCCATGGTCCTTCGTTTTCTACTGAGATTTAGTGTTCTTTGAGAAGAGGTCCTTCTTCTACGGTCTGGATTTAGACGTACTGTTGGAGTGACATGAAAAGGACCAGTCGAGGGAATGGATCGGTAGGGGGTTGTACCGGTAGGGGGTGTTGTAAAACGAAATTGACTTCTACCATAAATTCCCCCATGGAACCCCACAAAGACTCTAAAAAGAGTCAATATAATCATAGAGGGTAAAAATGTACTCCATACGCACACACACACCGTTCAGTGAAGTCAGTATATGTTGAGAAAAGTTGGCATCCCTGACATCGGGTGTTCCGAGGAGACACGTACCCTAAGAGGTCCGTTCTTATGACCTCACCCAACGACATGGGAGGAGGTCCTCTAGAAGGACTGGGTCCCTAGTTTGGGCACAGAGAATGTAGAAGACGGGACCGTCCACCCAAGAAATGGTGATCCTGGTGGACCCTTCCGGAATGTACTCTATATGTACAATTATTTAGAGACACGTAAAAAGAGAACAACTAGAAAGAAAATAATTCCTCCTACTCCACTCGTCCAGAGTGGGTTCTTGGATCTTCCCATCTCCCTTTTCAAAAAGGGAGGAGGTGTAGTCATACTACTCACTAAAGTTAATGTAAGACCTGTAAGACACGATACGACCTTCTGGGAGCAGGAGATGTATCCAGACCGGATGAAAAGACCTGACACCGAAAGTGTTGTCAGATCAAAAGTCTCGATCAATGAAGTATATGGACCATGGTGACCTTGAGTACGAGTCAGGGACGACCAACGGGGAGTACTCCTCGACTCCTACCCTTTATGAAATAGAGAGGACGGAAGTGTAGGGTCTATCAGAGGGAAAGTTTAAGGACGAGTACATCGGTCACTTCCTTTCCCGGTGGTTGGACCTGGTGGTAACCACCACCAGCCCCTCCGCCCCTCCCATACCACCTCACATAGTTGTATATGGACCAGACTTAGATCCCGGGTTCTTGACTCGATTTTAAGACAGACCCTAAAATACTATAACCATTACTGTCTGTTGTTGACTCTTCTATGAAGGAGGAGTAAGGGGTAGGAAGGTTTCGGCGGAAGAAAGAGTCAATCTCTTCTAATAGTAGGAGACGGAGGGTCGTAGTCAGAAGTAGGTCAGAAGTTTTTTTCACAAGATTTTAGAAAAGAATTTGAGAGACATGATCTCTTAGTCGATGAAACCTCTCAGTGTGATTTTAGAGGTATTATCGATACTTCATATACGGAGAACGACCAGTGTTTCTACCTTTATTGTTTCTCGGGTTAGGGAGGTGGGGACGGTGTTCACGGGTGTCGGACGAGACCTTGTAAAATGGAGGTAAACCTCTAAACACACTTTGCCTGGGGACGGGTTGTCGAGGGGGTAGAGTGTTTTTAGAACTGATCACTTTTTCTTTCGTCTCCAGACTTTCTCTTCGGTAATGGGGTCTATTTCTGTAAAAATATTCTTCTAGTGACTAACGAAGGAGTGAAGTTATGTTCTGACTTGTTTTTCTGTAAACATTAAAGGTCCGTGACTCCACGACTCCCTCATCTCACCAAGGGGATCCCTGACACGTCAGAGTAAAGAGGGACTTACGTCTTATAATTACCCCTTTTCTGGTGGAATTAAAATTTAAAACACACACACGCACGAATCAGTACAGACTGAGACTCTAGGGTACTCGACATCGGGTGGTCCGAGGAGATAGGTACCTTAAAAGGTCCGTTCTTACGGTAAAGGATTAGGTCCTCTAGAAGGTCTGGGTCTCTATAGAGGACACTCAGTTACCAAAATAAATATTTTAATATGTGTCTCTCCTACATAAAGAATATGTAGGAGAAATATATTTACAATCATATAAACGTATGGTAAGACTCAACGAAAAATATAATAGTGATATAGGACCTCTAATAAGGAACCGTAGTATATACCTAACCACGATAAGACACCTTCTCCCATCTTAACGTTAAAAGAAAACATTATATTGACCAGTTTAGACAAGGGACATTTACCTGCAAACCCACTAAAAAAAACATAAAAACGATAACGTTTATAACGACCTCCTACATGTTTTATAGAGTACACGTTTACAGACATTCTATTAACCATTGTCATCTTAATCTAATAATCGTCATATAAATATAAAAAGTTAGAAATGAGGAAGAAACTAACCTTCATAGTATTTATGTCTTCTTTTTTTAACGAAAATCTGGTCGACTCAATAATAGGAACAATTTCTTCGAGATATAAGATCTCGTGTTCTTTAGGGAATACACGATTTGTCATCCTTTCAATCTAATCTATGCATTGTTTAACAAGAAAATTTTATTCTCGTTTAAGAACTTTGACATGAACTAAAATAAACCTAGTATAAATGTTAATAAATTTAAAATAAAGAGACAATATTTAGAAGACCAATTTAAAAAAGTTCACTTACTGTGAGACGTACACAACCGAAAGGTTTCGAAGAGAATGGTTTGTAAACGACAAAAGAGAGTAAGACTCTACATGTAATTCGAGAATGCACCCAAATATACTTCTACCGAACTAGGAGTCTTATGAATGGAGTCCTTCAACATTTTGAGAATGGTACAAAGTCATTAATTATTAAGGTTTAACCTTTAATTAGAAGGAGTCTGAAAGTTCTTCAAGAAGCATAGTACCTTTATTTAAGTTTTAGTTGGAAAAGAAGCACAGGTGGACGGTAGAAATATTTTCAGTTTTGGTATACACGAACCAGAAACTTCATGTTAAAACAGGAGATTACTATAGCAAGTGTATTGTCGTAATAAGGAGATCGGGATCGAAGGGTAACGGGTTGATCTCGTTTTAGGTCGTCTTACTGTTTACGCACCCGTCTACCCACTACGGCTCTTTTGTTTACTGGCGTCGGATACTTCAATACTTGTGCTTTTGACAGTTGTCTTTCACAGGTCTATTTTACCGTACGTCTTACTCGGTTATACCCGATTTATAAATCCCGTTAAAGACCAAACTTAATGTTTCAGTAAAAAAGGATCGGTTTTACAAAAAACTTTGTCTCCTAGATAACAAATAAACAAATTTTATATACAATATCGGAAAGTGATCCATTAACACTAATTACATACGACTAAGTGAATCAAGATGTTAGTTACTTTGAATGAAAACACTCATTTTATATCCAAAGAGTTAACTTGTTCATGTTTAAGATTAAGTGTATAGTGTATCAGAATTGGTAGTAGAATAATGATTTTGGAAACACGTTTCATTTACAAATAGAGTAAAATTGAGTCTTTATGGTTTTTATCTTTTGAAAATGGGAGAATCATAGTCTACTACCTTTCAAATTGTACGTTTCATCTCAGTATGTCTCGTGTCCTACACGGGATCAGAGATCCTTTTTTTTTTTTTAGCTCAGTTTATTTTTCCTCCGGTAAAACTCCCTAATTACTACATCGAGAACCTATCCATTTACATTTTTTGTATACCTTTTCTTTTAGTTTTCCTTTCGACGAGTTAAGAAGTTAGTGTACAGTGTTTCCATTCGGGGCTTACGAAATTTCGGATAGTCAATACCACGGAGTAAAAGACGTATGGTTGGGAATCTTAGAACAGTAAGTACTTAGGACTTTTGTAAAAACTTTCTGACTTTACACGTTAAAGTAAGAAACGAGTAATAAGTGAGACACAAGTTTCATAACATAGACGGGAACATTCTTTTGAAGTGTGTTTTTTAAAAGAAAATTAGTTTATGTGACAAATAAGGAACCCAAAGTTTTAAGAATTCGTCAGTCTGTGACACTCTTTTAACGAAGAACTTTTGAAACTTTTTAGACACATTATTGGGAACCTACCTTTCTCGACCGGATGTCGTGGAGTGGACCTCACGGTTTCGTGTTATAACAACGTGTGTGTGAATTGTCAAGACGGGTTCTTCGACGTCTCCCCTTCATCGACCCCATCCATCTGAGACCTGGTTGTAGGAGGTGGGTCGTTATACGAGGAGGTAAGTCCTGAGACACTACCCCGAGAGGTCGTCTCGTCTTACACTACAGTGTCGGGATATAGCGGGGTCGTCCATCCCGTGTCTCTCAGTGAAAGTGTGAACGACAAGGTGGAGCTACACATGTGGGTGAGTGACTTCACAAACTCCTACTACTTTTATATGACATGATAGAATTAGTGTCGTCTCCAGGTACCCACATATGGTGACAGTTTTGACTTTTAAAGTAGGAACTCTAACTACGTTAGTTACATGCACAATAAGGAGTGTAAAAAACTCCGAGAGAACAATCCATGTACCTGTAATTCTGAAGGATATCGAAGAACTTTTTACCCGGGGTTAACTAATAAATTACGGGGACAAATAGGAACTATTCAAAGGAACGAGACTTCAGGAGAGACAAACTTTAATTGTATTAATGAGGTTGATAAAAATCAACACAATCGTACTATATAAAAAGAGACCTCTTTTTCATAGAATAAAAACATCTTTTGTATATAGACCCATGTTTGAGACTAGGTGAAACTGTTAGAGACACAAAATTAACCACAAAATCTGGTAACTATAGTTTCGGTAAAAACTATGTCAATTTAATGATAGATGGTATAAACAGTGATAAAAGACAAGTGACGGGAACAAGAAAAAAGGATAAAACAGGAGAAGAGAAAAAGACGGAAAACACCAAAAGTACTTGTAAAATACATTAAGGTAAAAGAAAGAAGAGAATCAAACAGTTAATATGAAAAATTTTTTAAAAAAGTCAACGGTATCTGAAACGTCATATATAAATTTTGATTAGGTACACATGAAAGTTTATTGGGATCGATCGAAGTGTACATCCGTTTATGAAATGTTGTTTTATAATGATTAAGAAAAGAAAACATAGTAACAATAATAATGAAGTGAATATGTATTCGTATAAATTATATTAACTTATAGAGACGACAGTTAACCTCTTCCGTTACCGTGGGTCGAGGTCATGAGAACGGACCTTTTAGGGTACCTGTCTCCTCGGACCATCCGACGTCAGGTACCCCAGCGGTTCTCAGTCTGTGTTGACTCGCTGAAGTGAAACTGAAAAGTGACAGGACGTAACCTCTTCCTTTACCGTTGGATAAAGTCACAAGAGTGGACCTCTTAGGGTCCCTGCCCCCTCGGACCACCCGACGACAGATACCCCAGTGCATCTCAGCCTGTGCTGACTTCACTGAATCGTCGTCGTCGTCGTCGTCGTCGACAGTGATGAAGCTAGTTTGACCACAGACAATCTAGTCAATACTTATTCTATTTCATTTTTAAAATAAAAGGGAAGCGATAAAGAAGAGACCACAGGAAGGAAAGAAATACATCTAGACCCAAAGACTGGATATAGTGAAGGAAGGAGAGATTCTTCAAAATTGTAAAGATTATTCTGTCTGGATAAGAATTCCCTCGTCTAAGGAAATTGACAACAAACAAACTCTTTGAGACATAAAAAGAAATAAAAACTTCCTATTAAACGTCCTATATCTTAAGATCCGAACATTCAAAAAAGAGAGTTGGGAAATTTATAAAGTGGGGTGAGAGAAGAATAAACGTACGAAAGACTCCCCTTCAGTCCATATTATAGAGTCGAGGAAACGTCCATTTTAAGACAAAAGGAAACTAAAGAAGATCTAAAAAAAAGAACTGGAAAGTAAAAAACGTCCAACTTATACTATACGGAGTCACAGTAAAACAAAACGAAACAAATAGTAATAGGATGAACTAAAAGACCCGAAGGATCCAGACACAAAACCGTAGACTATAATTAATCCCCTGTAAAAGTCAGTAGTGACAAAGGTTATAAAGAAAGAATAATAACAAAGTTTATAAAGAAAGAAGGGGAAAGAGAGAAGAGGAGGACCTTAGGGGTAGTACACCACACACACTATGGAAAACATCAACGGGGTATCGAGAACCTATAAGAAAGGAAAAAGTAAAGCAGGTCAGAATAAAGAACAACAGAAGTCAAAATTTTCAAAGAATACTATATAGGAGTTTGAGTCTCTAAGAAAGGAGTCGACGCGGACAGGGTGATTACTCGAGAAGTTTTCGTAAGAAGTAAAGTAAACGTTACAAAGACTAGAGATTGTAGAGAAAAACTAAGAAAGAATCTTAAAGGTAAAGAGACGAACACACACACACACGCACAAACACGAGTCAACGAATTAACATAGGTTAAGAAACATCGGGGTGTCTGACATCGGACGGTCCAAGGAGGCAGGTGCCCCAAGAGGTTCGTTCTTATGACCTCACCCAACGGTACGCGAGGAGGTCCCCTAACAGGGTGGGGTCCCTGACTCGGTCGTAGAATACAGAGGACGTAGCTGTCCGTCCACGAAATGGTGACCACGGTGAAACAATGTACCGGATAAAAAAGAACGTACGACAGGTGAAAAAGATAATTTAAGAAATCGGATAATTAGTATCAAAAAAAGTTTATGACCCCAAACTAATAAAGTTGTAAGTTACAGTATAGACTGAGACTAAGACTACGATCGGACGGAGAAGTTTGACACCAAAAACGGAAAATCATACGGAGCATGAAAAAAGATCACTCACCTTGTATTAATGAGTCATTTTTCTTGATTTCATTTATCCAGTAATTACTACACTACCATTCCACACTCCCCTCTCTTTCGTAAGATGTCAGGATGCTAAGCTTCGCAAGAGGACAGGGTACCGAGAGAAAATTCTCGGACACAAAGATCTGACTTGCAGTGTCATGAAGAGTCAGAAGATCTGTAGTAATAGGAAAATTCACCCTGACCTACTTATCTCCTCTTACCTTAAGGTCATGATCGAATTTTAGTTATGTGATTTTGAACTTTAGTAGGAGAGGTGGAATTCTGATTGAGAAAGAAGACTATTAATTAACGGTGTGTCAGGATCAATGACCTTTAAATTTTCACCTTTCGTTAAATAGGAAGAAACAACAAAGAAAATTAGGAGTCATTTTGACGAAGTAGACCAGGAAAAGATGACGACAAGATCCGTTCAAGATCCGTTCGTTCAACCTGTCACTGATGTTGTACGAAAGGAGGTCGTCAGGAGTTCGAACCATAAGGATCCCTAAGATAGTGGACCCTTCTAAATCTTTATTACTAAGAATTATGGTGGGTGTTTCTCAGAGTAAATCATTCAAATCTCATCGGAGTCGTACCCGAAGGGTTTACCGCAATCACCATTTCTTTAACAGACAGATTACGTCCTCTGTATTCTCTGCACCCAAGCTAGGGACCCAAGCCTTCTACGGGACCTCCTCCTACGCCGTTGGGTGAGGTCGTAAGAACGGACCTCTTATAGTACCTGTCTCCTCTGACCAGCCGATTTCGCAACTGTACTGACTTCATTGAATTGCGCGTATGTCGGAGTCGTGTTCTTAACAAAAATTCGAGGAATCTACTAAGATTACCTAACTCTTGATATGAAAATGAGATAAAATAGAGGTGGGAAGAGTTGATTAAAAGAAACGACTTTTTTTTAGGAGTAAACAGTGGAGACGGACAGATCTAAAACTGATAAGAATTTCTGAAACGGATTCAAGATGGTGAATTTATCATGAGGTAAATCATGGGACGAAGTATCAACAGATGATTGTACTTAAAGACATAGAAAGGTCGGTCTAAGACATAAGAATTTCTTGTTCATCGTTTTAAACTCGAACAATAGAAAGAGTGTTACAGATTATATAATTATTACTACTACTACATAGGTCATTATGTCTTCCTTTTTTATATATATGTGGTGTACCCTACTTTTTTATATCACAAGAAACCCGGATACCATCGTAAAGATTTGAAATAACTAAAGATTTAATACACTAACACGTTTATTACCGACTAAGTATAATATTTCGTAACGTTCTGATCATGATTGTAGAATTATAATTTACAAAATTATTTAAGTTAATAAAAAACTTTCAATATTATATCGTAAAGGATTTGTTTGTATTTGTCAACGTGAAACCCATGTAAGAGTCGGGAATTAATTTACCATGTAAACCGTTTACACGAAAAAACAGAATATTTTTATTTAATTTTTCTACGAAAATTCTAGATTCTCGTGTTTTAAAGGTTTAACAATTACTTTTTTCATACGTTTGTTTATAGATTTGTATTAGCCTTAACGTAAAATCCTACTACGTTGAATGATAATGTTAATTTACTTAGGAAACAAATGTTGGAGATAAGTATATATAAATGTAAACGCACTAGTATCGAGTATGTTTCTTAAAAATAAGAAGAAGTCAATAAGTAACTACACATCGTACTTTTTGATTCGTTTACTTGAGAAACATATAAAAAAGTTTTTTACTGTTGAATCTTCGACTCATTAAAAACGTTCTTATAAAGTCTAAAGTGGAATTCTATATTCTATAGTCATGAATTATATTTATGATTATTTTGTGCAAAATAAATTGAGAACCTATTCCTTATAACGGTTTTTTAAAATTTCTTATCTTCTAAAAAGATTGTCACGTTTAGAATTCTGAATTCGGTGTGAGATTGGTGTCTACCCTGTTTTAAAAAATTTAAATATACGCATAGATCTACTAGGGAGTATATAAATTATATCTCTTTATAACTGAATATAGAGTTTGTAAGTAAATTATTTGTTATTATCTCTGAAGTTTTACGAATTGTTTCTCGACTTGTTCTATAAAATTCAATACGTTTTTACAATAGTGTGTATTAGTATCCCAAATCTCCTTATTGTGGATCCTTCTCTTTATTATAAAATTTTTATAGGTTCATAGACATCATGTCTCTTTAAACTATTTATAGTACTGTTTTCATAGGAATTTAATATATCATAGAATTTCAATTCTGTCTAACGAAATTAATTCACATAGTTTATCGACTTATAGTTTTTGGGACCTAGGGTTGAGGACTACGTTATTTTTCGTATAAAGTAAAGTAAAGTCAAGTCAAGTCAGCGAGTCAGCACAGACTGAGAAACGCTGGGGTACTTAGCGTCATGAGGTCCGGAGGGACAGGTAGTGGTAGAGGGCCTCAAGTGAGTCTGAGTGCAGGTAGCTCAGTCACTACGGTAGGTCGGTAGAGTAAGAGACAGTAGGAGAAGAGGAGGACGGGGGTTAGTGAGGGTCGTAGTTTCAGAAAAGGTTACTCAGTTGAGAAACGTACTCCACCGGTTTTATGACCTCAAAGTCGAAATCGTAGTAAAGAAGGTTTCTTTAGGGTCCCGATTAGAGGAAGTCTTACCTGACCAACCTAGAGGAACGTCAGGTTCCCTGAGAGTTCTCAGAAGAGGTTGTGGTGTCAAGTTTGCGTAGTTAAGAAGTCGAAAGAAGTGTCAGGTTGAGAGTGTAGGTATGTACTGATGACCTTTTTGGTATCGGAACCGATCTACCTGGAATCAACCGTTTCATTATAGAAACGAAAACTTATACGATAGATCCAACCAGTAATTGAAAAGAAGGTTCCTCATTCGCAGAAAATTACAGTACCGACGTCAGTGGTAGACGTCACTAAAACCTCGGGGTTTTTTCAGACTGTGACAAAGATGACCAAGGGGCAGATAAAGGGGACTTCACTACCCTGGTCTACGGTACTAGAAGCAAAAGACTTACAACTCGAAATTCGGTTGAAAAAGGGAGAGGAGAAAGTGAAAGTAGTTCTCCGAAAAATCAAGGAGAAGTGAAAGACGGTATTCCCACCACAGTAGACGTATAGACTCCAATAACTATAAAGAGGGTCGTTAGAACTAAGGTCGAACACAAAGAAGGTCAGGTCGCAAAGAGTACTACATGAGACGTATCTTCAATTTATTCGTCCCACTGTTATATGTCGGAACTGTATGAGGAAAAGGATAAACCTTGGTCAGACAACAAGGTACAGGTCAAGATTGATAAAGTAAATTTTACATCGTTTAAGACGGAACAAGTATCGGACGTAAATAGTTGATTTATAAAAGAGGTTATACGGGGATAGAAACCATATCTCTAAACTATTATTTATCAAACAGTCAACAGAATTAGTACAGAATTTGGGAGTATAGTGTCCCCGAATTGGGTTACCGTTACATAAAAAGTAAGTCTTCTTCTTTTGCCTACAAGGGTTAGTCACCCTCTATCAAGTCTACAAATTAACAGAAAGTAAACATTGAGACAATAAAAATTGTACCAGTACGACCCTCGATGAAGGTAAGGTTTGTCGGTCTCTCCCGTCCTTGACCCTTCAACTGGATATCCTCCAAGAATACTCGTTTAGACGTTCCAAGTAGTAAACACATAATCGATTTCGAGTCAGTGTACTATTGTGGTTTAACCTGACGTTCGGTAGACACGGTGATAATACTATTTATAAATACCCAGGTCATTCTCGTACCGAACAATTCTAAATACCAAAAAAGAACTGTGGTGTTCGAACAAACTATCTTGACTCGAAAATTAATAACCATATAGTCAACGATGGGGGAGGAGGACTTGACAAGATTCTTTCGAGTGACAGAACTTCATAACGATGACAATGAGACGATACTGATATTGGTAGGAAAAGACCTGAGGTCTAAAATCACAAATAATCTCTACGAGACAAGAGGGGGTAAGAAGCCACAGTGTGGTAGAAGTGTCAGTGAGTGAATCACAGATACACGACTGTTGATGACCCTTGTTGTTGAATGACTCTTCAAAATTTCTTAAAGTTACCGAGAAGTACTTGAAGTAATCGATCGATACCAGACGTGGATGGACTAGGATGATCAGATTAACACGACCAGAAATTTTAAACTTATGTAAAAATCAAGAAGGGGCTTTTTCAATGAAACGATCTAGGATTTCTTTCTCTTAGTCGTTATCGTAAGTGGAGACCTCTTCCGTTACCGTGGGGTGAGGTTATGAGAACGGACCTTTTAGGGTGCCCCAGTGATTCTCAGCCTGTGCTGACTCGATGAAGTGAAAGTGAAAAGTGAAACTACGTAACCTCTTCCTTTACCGTTGGGTGAGGTCACAAGAACGGACCTCGTAAGGTCCCTACCCCCTCGGACCACTCGACGGTAGATTCCCCAACGTGGCTCAGTCTGTGCTGACTTCGCTGAATCGTCGTCGTCGTCGGTCCTCGAATCGAAGGTTTAAAAAATTCCATCACGAAGGACTCGAGGTGAAGTTCCCGAACCTCTCTTTATATAACTTTTGACGGACAGATAAAACCGGTTCCATGTTTAGTACGAGAGTATGTCCTCGAAAAAGATATCCTCTTACGTAAAAAGTCGATGAAAAGTCAATGAGAAACTGGACAATCGTCAAATTGTACCTTTACAGCTTGTCGGAAAATGCACACGTACACGTTGTAATCTTAAATCTTCATAAAACAATTAATCTTATTCTAATAAAGGTGTATAAGTCACCATCCTATCCGGACTTTCGTTTACAGAGAATTAGGTTAGTCGACACTGGGAATATTTACCACCCCTCTAGTTTCACTGAGTTTACACATACAGAAACATCTTGCATTCACGGTGTAAACTAGACAACCTAGTTTTCTTATAAAAGTGGAGGGAAGACTGTAAAGAAGGACATCTTTCTCGGAGTCAATGTTCAAATCGTAGTAAATCAAGAATTAGACTTAAAATTTGTAACTTGAATAAGTAATCTTAGGTCTTAAGTTACATAACTCTTATCTTTCTTTCTTTACCGTAAAATATCGTTCGTGTTATAAAGATTAAAATGTTATTATTGGGTCGAATAAGGGTAACGAATACGATTGTCAGTTACAACTATAAATGGAACTTTAAATTTTAAAGTAAATACCAGTAGGTACCACATAATAGACGTGTGGGTATGTACTACGATACAAGTCTTAACGGTTCAGTATCATCGAGATATATTTAACAAGGAATCAGTGTAAGTTTACTATGGACTTTATACAGTTAAAGAAAATTACTGTTTTGAAGGACCATGGTAGGTAGTCTGTGTAACGACCAAATGTTATCACAAATTGGTAATGGTTTTTTTATCGAAGTCTGTTTCTAAGACAGATCAATTATACAGTGTGGGGAGTTTCAATTTCCGTGTAAATATTGAATTTTCGTGTTAGTAAACAACAACCAATGAAGGTCAAACAAGTTAAATATAGGAATGAAGTATATCTGTAACTGATAGTGTTAAGAAAAGTAAGAGACGTCGAACCATAGTAGACTTTTAAAGTGTAAGGTCAGAGGTTCAAACTAATTTTTTTTTTTTTTTGTAATATATAGTTCTCTAGATCCAGACTGGAAACATCGAATCATCGAAATCATATTCTATTTCCGGAAGTCTATTGATGGTTAACATCCTATGTGACTTAATATAAAAGTTTGTAGAAGTAATTCCATATTAACGTGTATTTAATGTATGAACTAAAATATTGTATACACACTTTAGTGGTGATTTTACTTCTCCTATTCGTATAAGCGACTAGGATTTTCAAAGGAGTGTGGTAAATATTAGGGAGGTGTGAAGGGACAGAGGGAAGATTCCTTGGTGACGAGACAACAGACAGTTACTGTTACTGTGACTCATAAAAAAATTAATATACTTTTTAAAGAAAGTTTTCGAAACTAGTAGGTAATAAAACAAAGTTTAAGTTCTATGTAGTATTAAAAGGATTCTGTGTAAGGTCTAGAGTGGTTTTTTAGTTTATGGATTTCCTATCGGGTATTTATGTTTTGTGATTTTCGACTTTATATTTGTCACTAGAGAAACTGTTCGTCTGAAGGGACCACCGAGTTTTCCATTTCTTCGACGAACTTTACTCCTTCTGGTCCCAAACTAGGGACATAGTCTTTCTAGGGGACCTCTTCCTTTACCGTTGGGTGAGGTCATAATAACGGACCTCTCAAGACGTCAGGTACCCTAATGTTTTTTTGTCTGTGTTGACACACTTATTGTGTGTGTGTGTGTGTGTGTACGGAGAGTGTTTTGACAGATTTCATCTCACTTTTCGAAACCTATGGTTAGATTCCGACCCTATCTAATAAAAATAGAGAATTGATACAAAGTAGGGGGTTTAATTACTCACATTTATAATGAAAATTTGAAGAATCCTTCCTTTTCAAAAAAGGGTCGATTGATTGGATGGTCAATCATTAGACCAAAAGATAAATTACGATTTTTAGTAGCCAAAGGAGAAGACATTCTGTAATGGGATTGTTGTAATTAAATAAAATATATTAAAAAGTAATATTTTTGTCTTGAGTAATACCTTTTAGACCTTATCCTCCATTTTTTTTATTCTTTCTTTTTAATTCAATGAGTACATGAGGACTAGATCTTTGTTGTGAGAATTATAAACCCATCTAACGGAAAGGAAACGAGTCTAAAAATGAAAACCCAATATTGTACTTAAGGTATGATGTACTGAGACAGAATTATCCTTTATTTTAATTAAAATAACTGAAAAAAATATTTAATATTTATACCTTTAATCGAAATTTTAAAGATTATAAACGATAAAAATTCAGGAAATAAAGAAAAGAGTAAAAGATGTCAAAAAAAGTTTCTATGAGGAATATTCTCTTCGTTGTTAAGATCTGTAAAGGAAATCTTTGAACGTCTTATGACTTATTTACAGGATAGAACTTATGTAGACACCACCAGTAATCACGACAAGGGGTTTATAAAGACCTAGAAAGAGAAATCCTTTTTACCAATCTAACGAGAAGGACCTAGGGAACAGTAATTTACTCTTGGTGTATTGATGTAAACTAGTTATTCAACACTTGTTTCACTATGTATAGGAAAGACCAGGTTCGATAATTTAATAAATACACTCCAGAAGGTCTCAAGGAAGGGGGGTGAGGACCTTAACCGTTACAAAGACTATAACGACAAGACGGTCGGACTCAGAGTTTTTCTGTGAACCTTTTCTCAAGTATTAGTTACGTGTTACCTTGACGACGAACTCATTCTTTGTCAAACGTAAAAAACAAATATTAACTTTTTCCTAACACCAGACTAATGTCTTCGTATAGGATTTAATGAAGGGTAGATAGAAAGATCAAAAATAATGTAATTAAGGATCAAATAATCTCGAACTGAGAAAGGTAATCATTATTAGACTTACGTCGGTCGAAAGAATATTTCTAGAATTTTATTGATACTGACGACAATGTATTATCCGTAAGGTCTCCTTTTCGACATCAATAAAGACTACCGAAATGTAAAGTACTATTTTTTTTCTCTCATTTTCAACCTCAGTCCCCGTAGGCATCCTGTATATTTATTAATAACACCTTAGGAATATAAACCATTTTATTTATTATACTTCACTCCATAACACTGTACCTACTTCTAGGTCTTATCGCCCATTTCTTCTCCACATAGATATGTCAAAGGGTTAGTCACGTGTACATTTAAGAAAATAAGACTGACCTTACTCACCTACAGAGTTCTAGTCGTACAGTTACGGTGGACCGTCAGGTAAGAAAACTTTGGGGTACTTTTTTTAAGGTACCCGGACCGCAACCCTAGGGACTCCTGAGGAATAAGTACTCAGAATCTGGAGGAGGTCCACTTCTTATCTCCTCATAATCGACAATCTCTCGTCGTAGCTCCTTTCTTTGTTCTTTGTCCTTACTTCGAGTCCTTTACCCAGGACCGGATCCGAGTCTCACAGGAGAGGGGAGGGTCTGTCTGAGAGTCAAGACCGGTCAGGATCCCCTTCTGAAGCTCGGAAAATCCCTACCGTGAGTTGGGTGGGAACACCCGGGTGGTCTACTTCTGTCATTGTACAGATACAAAAGTCTTCTGAGACTCTTCTCTTTAGGTGGGGTTTTAATATATTGTACGGTTCTCGGGGAAATTTCTATTTCAATTTGACGAACCCAGTACTTTTCAGTTGTAGATGTCGAAACTGTCTCAAGGATGGATTTGTATATTTGTGTGGTACGGGAGATTATCTGTGAACATAACTATAAAAGTTCTACGAAGGATTCCCGTGGGATCTCGATCTTCCAATTTCCTGTGTTATTAAGAAGAGGATGGTGATAGGTAAGTTAGTGTACCTGACCGCGGTAACAAAAGTCTGAAATAACACCCATTCTTAGTGGGAGTCTTATTGACCATAGGTTCGGGTCCGTTGAGTTATCGACTCTTTGTGAATTATATCAAAGGTCCCTGGTGTCAAACTCTTTGGATTCTCGACCTCTGCTGAGTCCTCGTAAAAGTACAGAAAATGATTTTTCTTAAAATAACTGTTTCACCTCTTTATTACATCTAAAGACCTCCACAACGACACATATATTTGTAAATCACCAACAAAAATGAAATATCAATAACCTGGAAACAATGACCCTCAATCTCCCGTTCTGAGTTCTCAGTACACCAAAAGAAAAAAATCATCACCATTCTTTAATAGAAAGGTTTTTAACAAGATTCCCGAAATATACATTATTGCGTGAGTATATGAGAAAGTACCGAACGAACCACCGAGTCGTCATTTCTTAGGTAGACTTCCCGACCTCTAGTAGACGTTACGTTCTCTGGACTCAAACTAGGAACCCAACCCTTCTAGAGGACTTCTTCCTTCACTATCGGTCGAGGTCATAAGAACGGACCCTTTAGAGTACCTGTCTCCTCGGACTACCCGATGTCACGTATCCCGGCGTTACTCAGCCTATACTGAATCGTTGATTTGGTGATGGCAGTATATGAAAATAAATTAGAAATATTATTGGGATTCTCAATCTATGATAAAAATTAGTAGTGATTGTGTCTCCTGACTCTCACATCCATTGAACAGACTTAGTGTACCTACCATCTGTCTCTCGACCTTTAGGTTTGGTCCGTAAAGATGTGGTCTTACACACAAGAGTAACGTAACGTGTTAATAACTCTTATATTTGTCTCTACGATCGAGGCGTTTTATTTGTGACTCTCACCGGAAACCGTATAAGATGTCATAAGGTCGTTTGCCCTGTCATGTTTTCAATATTATATCGGTATATAAAGCCTATGGATCGATGTGACTTCGTCCTCAAAAGTTAAACCAACGTGAAATTTTATTGGGTTCCTCGAAAATTTTTTTAAGGTCACAGGGTCGAGGTGGTGCTCGTTTATTTTAGTATGACAGACTCTCACTTCGGGTCGTATTTCCAAGAATTTTTCAGGGGTCCATTAACATTGTACTACGGTAACGTAACCTCTCAATTTTTGTATATAAATACATTTTAAATTTTTATCTGTGCAGAAACGTCTACCAGAGGCAAACGAAACGAAAACCTCTTACTTTCATTCAAATAATTTATAAGGTAGAGATCAAACACTTCACAGTACGTTACCTGATTTAAAGTTACTGTGAGTTAATGGTCATATAAGTATCAATATTGAAAATAAGTTTCAAAATAAATAGAGAAATAATTCTCCGTGAACCACTATTACCAGACCGTTTGGTCAACAAATCTTATTTATTGTTACTTAATCATCCTACTGTCATTAGTTACACAATTAATTGTACGACACCATTAGTAAAGTGTTTCATATATATATATATATTTTAGTAGAGTGACATTGGAATTTATATATGATAAGAGAAACAGTCAATATGGAGTCATTTCGACCTTTCTTTAATCACGCTACTAATGACCCAGTAAGTCTTGAGTAAGAGAGGATTAAATGATTAAGACCTATTGAAGGCAAATAAGTTTCCATTTGATACTAATAAAGTCTTGTGTGAATACAGACGGCCTACTTTACGGTCTAAACAGGTGTAAGGGAAGAACCTGGGTTAGGTAGACTCATCGACCCCAGGAAGTAGATATGGACTGTGAAAATTTCGAAACATACTTTGTAGACAAAAGGTAAAAGTTTTACAGTTGAACAGGTAGAACTTACCCGTAACCCATTTCGTCTGTTTAGGACGAAACAGATTTCTCGGGTAGAACTAACAATACGGTTTTGGTATGAACGAGGTAATTAGTCTGGGGAATTGTTGAGGAGTCGTTTCGTCACCCGTTGGGAGTCCACGTTAGACACAAGTGGTGGCGTTTCTCGGGACCCATCATCTGTTATTTTGTACGAAAGAGAGGGTTCCAACATAAAAGGGTGACGTAGAACAAAACGTCAGATGATTTTCAATCCATCACGTAAGGTCCTTCTAAATTATTATTACCCGCAACTAGGAAAATAGGGACGGTGTGGAGGAAGGGACATCTTAAAGACGAGAAAGAGGAGTCGATTTCACTAGCGAAAGACACAAAAGATAGGGTTCGGGTTCGTCTCCTCGAGATCCGGGCTCCTTAGATCATTGACTTCTCTAAAGGTATCTTACTATAAACCCTATGATCTGCAAGTCGAGTCGAGACTCAGAGAGACTGTTGGGAGAAAAGGGACACACACGCCCCCACCTCGTCCCCCTCGTCTCAACCCAGCGAGTCAGCACAGACTGAGATACTCAGTCACCGAGGCATCACCGAGGAGACAGGTACCTTAAGAGGTCCGTCCTTATGACCTCACCCGACGGTAAAGGAAGAGGTCGCCTAGAAGGACTGGGTCCCTAGCTTCGTAACGTCCGAAGAAATGGAAAGAAATGTAGACTCGGTGATCCCTTTGGGTGGGGGTCATACACCTTGGGACCTCGAAAGGTTCTCTGTTACCCCTTGTTTTCTCGGTTTGGTGTGACGACGGTTCTGTCGCAGGAGTCCTCAGGGACCAGGGTCGGAACGACACTACGTCCACCTTCCTTAACTCCTACTGTGGGGAGGTTGTCCCTGACTTCAGTTTACGGACACGTTGGACCCTCATCCCTCGGACCGGAGAGAAGGTCCCAGACAAGGAAATCCCCAAGGACAATATAAGGTACTCCTGAACCCAAAACCAGTAAAAAACTATAAGGGTCACGGGACTTTGACCCTTCTAAATAGTCACTGGTCAGAAAAGACGGTTATTCAGTGTACATGATCGGCCGGAATTGAATTTTTGCGCCACCCAGGTTATTGAGAAAAAAGAAAAGAAAGAAAACATAAAAAAGGGGGACGTCGAGACGGAAAGAGCAACCGGCAGTCGTACTAGAGTAATTCCCACTCACTGGACCCTGACTGACGTCGCCGAGGACTTGAACCACGTGACGATGACAAACGAGAGGGTTCTGTAGACGAAGTCGTGACGAGGTCTATTATGAGGTAACACAGGACCTTTACAAAGAATGGCGTAACACACGGTAACACACAGCAACGGAAACTTCAATTATACTCCGAATACACTACTATACTATATATGCAGTCTCCAATGGATTTTTACTACCAGGTGACTTATTTTTTTTTTTTCTTTCTGTATAGGGGAAAAGTAAACAATTTAAGTTTTTTCGTCTTGAGGTCAGAAGGAAATCACGTCCGGCCAACGAACCTCTAACTTCTCTCTTTCTTCCTTTATAAAAATAAATCACAACGTCTGGTCTTGAAATTCCCTCCACTTCCTTACGAGTGCGTCGACCCATTCCCTACCCGAATGAGTCACAAATGTCGAAAAGTTTTAGAGATTGTTTTGAGACCTTTATGGATACGTTGTTTGTGACGTTCAATATCCTTTTTTTGAGAAAGAGTAAGATATCATATTAAAACTCACACATAGATAACTCTGAGATAGTCAGGAATTTGATGGTTCAAAATATCCTTAACGCACATACAAGTATCAAGATATTTAATAACCACTACACGTTTATAAATATGAATCATTATCAATTACAAATCTTACACACATGACGGATGGATGTCACACCTCCCGATTTGTGTACCGTACCTAAAACCGTAAGTTAAGTATGTTTTTAGTGGGATACTCAATACTACAGTGTAGAAGGTGTCAAACGTCTCTCCCTTTGACTTCTTAACTGTTTTAATTATTGAATGAACGGGTTTCCAATGTTTTAGTTCACTCGTTAGTCGTTAATTGAGTCTGTTCACCGTCGATTTCGGGTAAAACAATTGGTATATCGTACCTTTAGTGTAAAGGTCTTCAGACACTTCCACCCTCTAGGTGAGAACTCAGTTCTCTGTAAAGTCTAATCGTCCTTCTATCACTGACAAAAAGGTCTGTTATAGGTAAACGAAGGTGGGTCGAGGATTAGGAAAGTCCCAAGAAACTCAGTGACCGGGTAAAACAGATGAAGTGTTCTCCCCTTTTACTCCTTTTTAGAGATAATCCAAGTGGAGATACCATCCGGTTGAAAGTTGTCTAAAAGTCGTATGTCGATGACTTGACACTCAAGTCTACTTTCTTTGAAAACCTATGGTCTCCTATAAACGGGGATTCCTCGATGTTTAGATCCCTAAAACTTTATTGAAACAGGTGTTTTGACACTTATCAGTGATTGATCTACACAAATCAGTAAACCGGAAATAGGATAAGTGAATTTGTGAACTCACGATTGAAGTTTTGATTACGTAACTAACTAACATCAAGAAAAATTTACAATTTTTAAGTGGTATTCCTTATTCATAATAATAAATTAGTCCACTTTTCAATAAAATCTTTCAGACTACCTTTAAAATTTCTAGAGAATAAAATCAGTTTATTATAGAAGACACCTAAGGAATAGTCCGATTATAAAATCATTACTGTACACCTTATAATGGACTTATCTGAAAAAAAAGGATTAATACATCGCACGAGGAGGTATAAAAAAGAAAAGTGATGTCCCATACTCGACTCGTCTGAACTGTAAATGGTAAAGACCACGTTTTCATATATATCGTCTTTATTGTAAAAATAGGAGTTTCACGAAGACGAGATTGATACTATTGTATATATCACGTTATTAAGAGGTAATCTTCTACTGTAGATGAACTTTCTAGAGAACGATCGATCGACGAAGAAACCAACTTAATAACCTGGATAAAAGGGTCATCACTCTTTTTGGCTGTTTCCTCTAACCCCGCCCCCCCCCACCACCGCCCACCTATTTCTGTCTTAAGTTGAACTCCGACTGGTGCCCTCTGTTATTTCTGTAGTCCTTTTACAGTTCTGTCGAAAGTCTAAAGTTTAAGGTTTCATCATAGGGGTATTTCATAATTTGGACAGTACTTGATGAGTGTCATAGAAGGTAGTAGACATTGAGACTCTTTCACATTTGTTTCTGCCATTTCTACTGCGAACAGTTTTCACTGAAACTTAGTTGATGGTATACGTCAACTACAAGTCTTACCTATGCTTGACTTTGGAATTGTTTTGGGGTTTGAGTACTGATGATGGTACAGAATAAAAGGGGTAGTTTACGAGTTTTCATATGTAAAATAACTTCTTAAACATAATGAAGAAACAAAGTTAAACCTTAAAAGTATGACGTTCGTACTCTTTTGGGTTATAGTTTCTTCGATCCTTTACTTCTTTTAATTAAACAAGGACCCTGACTTTTCAAGTCTCGAAGGACGTCGTCGAACTTACTCCACTAGTTCTGGACTCACAAGGAAGACGGGTGGGAAGGGAAGAGAAGATAAGGGTTCGAGTGGACAGATGAGATGTGGAGTAAGTTGTTTTTCAGAGACGAATGTAAACAAATATCTTTAACGACCAAATGGACTCTCAAGTAACGTTACATTACTGGATTTAGGACCAAAACTCCCGTACATCTTTCCTATATACGAAGGAACCACCGAGTCGCCATTTCTTGGATGGACGGTTTCGTCCTCTGTACCCAAGTTAGGGACCCCGGTCCTCCAGGGGATCTCTTCCTTTGCCGTTGGGGAAAGTCCTAGGAGAACTTTTTAGGGTGGTCTCCTCGGACCACCCGATATATCAGGTACCCCAATGTTTTCTCAGTTTATGTTGAATCACTGATTCGTTGTTGTCTTTCCTATATGGGTCTTAACCACATGAGTACTTTCATAGAGAACTTAACTTCGAATTTTTTGTATCTAAAAATAATTTAAAAATTAGAATAATTAGATTAGTGACTTTATCATCATAAAATCAATAAAGACATAAAGGTTCCAGTGTCGTTTTTCAAATTTTTCATATTTTAATTTATCTCCTTTTTCAATTTAAGTGGGAGGTGAAACAGGTTAGACGGTAAAGGTTTCTTTATTAAAGACAATTATAATAACAAGTGTTAGAATGTTAAAGTATAAATGTAATGTTAGTTGAGTCTAAAAGGGTAAATGTACACATACATGGATATAAATATATTTATATATGTGAATACTTGTATACGTATTTATCGATATATACATAAATATATAGATCGTACATACTTATAAATACTACCATATAAATACACAAATATTGTCTTCTTCCTCTCTCTCTCATTCGAATCCATCAAAATAATAATATTAATTTACTCTTTATGTCATATACACGTAGAATCAAAAAAAAGAATATTATTAAGTAGAGGATCCAAAGAGGTCCCGTCCTTTAAAAACGAAAGCAACAAACGGATAAACGAAAGTAATGAAAAAAAAAAAGGTTTCGTCTTTGTATCATTAAGTTACATAATACGGTTTTAAATAGGTAAGGAGAATCTAAACACAAAAATTTAACCATTATGTTACTAATGGAAAAGTGAATTCAGAAATTCAAGTCAGGTCGATTAAACCTTTTGAGTCGCCACCGGTGTCCTGACCTTTTCCAGTGAAAGTAAGGTTAGGGTTTCTTTCCGTTACGGTTCCTTACGAGTTTGATGGTGTGTCAACGTGAGTAGAGTGTGCGATCATTTCATTGCGAGTTTTAAGAGGTTCGGTCCGAGGTCGTTATGCACTTGGTACTTGAAGGTCTACAAGTTCGACCGAAATCTTTTCCGTCTCCTTGGTCTCTAGTTTAACGGTTGTAGGCGATCTAGTAGCTTTTTCGTTCTCTCAAGGTCGTTTTGTAGATAAAGACGAAATAACTGATACGGTTTCGGAAACTGACACACCTAGTGTTATTTGACACCTTTTAAGGTCTTCTCTACCCTTATGGTCTGGTGGACTGGACGAAGAACTCTTTGGATATACGTCCAGTCCTTCGTTGTCAATCTTGACCTGTACCTTGTTGTCCGACCAAGGTTTATCCTTTTCCTCATGTAGTTCCGATTTATGCCAGTGGGACGAATAAATTGAAGATACGTCTCATGTAGTACTCTTTGCGACCCGACCTTCTTTGTGTTCGACCTTAGTTCTAACGACCCTCTTTATAGTTATTGGAGTCTATACGTCTACTGTGGTGGGAATACCGTCTTTCACTTCTCCTTGACTTTTCGGAGAACTACCTTTACTTTCTTCTCTCACTTTTTTAACCGAATTTCGAGTTGTGAGTCTTTTGATTCTAGTACCGTAAACCAGGGTAGTGAAGTACCGTTTATCTACCCTTTTGTCACCTTTGTCACGGTCTGAAATATAAAACCCCGAGATTTTAGTGACGTCTACCACTAACGTCGGTACTTTAATTTTCTATGAATGAGGAACCTTCTTTTCAATACTGTTTGGATCTATCGTATAATTTTTCGTCTCTGTAATGAAACAGTTATTTCCAGGTAGTTCAGAAATTTGTGTATACGTTTATCTAGACGACTTAAACAACAAGTAACAAGTCAGTGATTCAGTACAGACTGAGAAACACTGGGGTACCTGACGTCGTACGGTCCGAAGGGACAGGAAGTGATAGAGGACCTCGAACGAGTTTGAGTACGGGTAACTCAGTCACCACGGTAGGTTGGTAGAGTAGGAGAAAGCAGGGGAAGAGGAGAACGGGAGTTAGAAAGTTTTGTAGGCCCGGACTTATTTTAAATTATTTATATTAACGGATTAACTATATATGGAAAATTTATAACTGTCTATGACACTAAGATTAAATATATGTTTTTGATCTATAATAGTTGTGAAAATTAAAAGAGTCAAATCAACAAAAATTTCTCTAAAGACGAAAAAAAGTACTGATACAATTGATCATCTAAACTCATGAAAATTTTATAAATAAACTCATGACACAAATGGTGATCAAATAGTATTAATTTAATATTAAAACTGTACATAAAAAGAATATTGCGAAATGAAGACAAAGAATGTTCAATATTGGGATGATTGTTGTCAAAAACAAAATTTGACACATAAAACGACTAACGTAACGGGGAACACATCAGAAAAATGGGGGTAGTGGGTGTAAATTGAAAAATTTAACATTGAATACAGAGACTCCGTTGACATTAAAGAAAACCTCTTTAAAAAAGTTTCTACATAATCACAAAATGTTATAGTCATCATAAATATAAAAGAAACATGTACTTGTTACTTTTATTGTAAAGATGTGAAACTTATACGTCTGTTAGAACTGAAATCCTTTAAAATAATAAATAGATTTATCACAAATATCAGATAGAGATGAAAAACAACAATAACCTTATGAGAAATATTCATAAAAAATTATAGAAAACCCTTCAGAGTAGTATACACATAACATGAGGGACTTAGAGAAAAAGGAGAGAGGGAGGGAGAGAGAGTGGAACGGAGGGTAGTTAAAAGGAGCCAAATCACCCTCTTACATAACCCAGTGAAGGATACAACAGTTAAGATAAAAACGTCACAGGAGTGACGTCGGAGGTCACATCAAAAATTAAGATGTTTACACACACAAAGTAGTGACATGACGGAAATCGTTAACGTACAAGAAGAAAGTGGTCTGTAGTCTAAATCAAAGTATTTATACGATAAGGGAACTTGTGAAACGACACGTTAAAGACTAAGGATATGTAAAACTATCCAGTTCATGAAGAAGAGACAGTATTTTTTTAACGACGAACCGAGTGAGACCAGGGGACCTCCTCCTTCAGGTACTATGTCTCAAAGACTATAGTAAACGACAGAAGAACTCTCCTTCGAACTGTCCGAAGACGATCCTCATCGTTAAATGAAACTCTTCCTTGGGTACGTTTTTACAAAATAGGGGTCAAAAATTTCCTTAGAGATATGAAAAGAGGTATCACCGACATGATCAAACGTGAGGTTGGTTGTCATATTCTTCGTTAGGTCTACAGGTAGTCGTACACTTCCCTATTCTTTTGACACAATGTATATACGTTACCTTATGATGAGTCGATAATTTTTCTTACGTAAACTTAGTCAAGATTACTCCACCTACTTTGACCTCGGATAATATGTCTCATTTCATACAGTCTTTCTTTTTATGGTTACGTCATGTAATTACGTATATATACCTTAAATCTTTCTACCATTGCTACTGGGATATACGTTCTGTCCTTTTCTCTGTGTCAATATTTCTTGTCTGAAAACCTCAGACACCCTCTTCCGTTCCCACCCTATTAAGCCCTATTATTGTAACTTTGTACACATAATGGTATACACTTTATCTAGTCGTCAGGTTAAGCTACGTACTTTGTCCCGTGGGTTTCCGTCACGTGACCCTGTTGGGTCTCCCTACCCGACCCCTCCCTCAACCCTCCCCCAAAGTCCTACCCCAGTGTACATGTGGGTACCGACTGAGTACAGTTACATACCGTTTTTAGACATGTTATAACATTTCATTAATGACGGGTGATATTTATTTAATTAAAAATTTTATAAAATAGGGAAACTGAAGAGGAAGTCCACCTTCGGGGTGATTTCATGGACAGATTTTCATTTCATGATTTCGTCCACAGACCATGTCTACCTCTGAAGTGGTCACCTGGTTGAAGTACCAAGAGGAGAGAACTCACAAGAGATTGGACTGCAGTAGTGACACTCAATCTTCTATTTAATTGTAAATAGTTATTCAGTAGGTACTTTATAGGTACTTACGACGAGGAGATGTCATTACTCCTAAAGGTTTTCTGAGAGTCACATAGAAAAGTCATAGAGACACGGATGGGTTGGAGATCTGAAACTTAAAGAAGTCTCAAAAATACTACTATCTGAAGATAAGTAAGTTTTTAGTAAGAAAAACTCTCGACATTATTTCTGTCTTTGTCCATTCAGAACTTGAGACTCTTGGTATATAAGATTACCCCTTCTCAGTCCATTATTTGTTTACTTATACATTTGCATATAATACTGTCACCCTTTACAATCTGTGTGTTTAGTGACAGTCCTTCTCCTTCTTCGTTCACTATGTGAGAAAGACTTACAGTGCGACTAAATCTAGAGAGGAAGGAAAGGCAGATGACTTAAGGATTAAAGAAACCCTTAGATCATCATATGTCCTTTCTCACCACCGTCCCACAGACCTCCTCAACCCACGAAAGTAAGTGCACTATAAGAGCGGGACTCAGAAAGAGAAAGAGGAAAGTAATGGATACTAAGATGGGAACAAAAAAATATAAAGTGAACCAAAAATTCGGGTCAGATATAGATCGGGGAACCAGATCTAGAGGTAAACAGACTGATGTTCCCATATATATATGAGTTGGATCTAAAGGTAACAGAACTGACGTTTCTATATCTATATAGGTGAAAAGAACAGATTTATTTTACGTAGAAGGAGAGCTTTGGGTAAGGGGGAAGATGTAAAGTATACCTAGTCACAGTAACATTAAGGGTCTCAACAAGTCCAAAATTTGTGGCTCAGAAGATAAGGAGAAAAGGGGAGACGAAGGATTTATGTCAAAGATTAGGGATATGTAAATCTAATACTCTTTTAGAAGTAGTCAAGGAAGTACACGTTAGGATACTGACGACTGATTGAGTCAGGTCGATGAGTTTTCTTCGACTAACCAAAAGGACTACTGACAAGAGAAAGAAGGGTTAGGTAGGATTCATGACTTCTGTCGTAATAGTCGACTTCTGTGTTCATATTATATATTATTGTAGTGAGAGACCGAAGTCACCGGGAGTTGTTTAATAAAAATTTAGTCCTTCACTCAATCCATAAAAAGATATGAATTCCATGTAAATTAATCTATACAGAGTAAGGTCAGAGAAATACAGAAATTTTCGTACTTTACTGAATACTTCAGTCCTTCTACCAGATTGACACCACGATTACGTGTTTTGATATTAAAAGTTGTAAAATTTTAGAAAGATTACATTTTTTTTTTAAATTAACAATAAGAAATCTGAACCGACATAAGAGGAGGGGACTACTCCTGATGTAACCGAAACTCAATTTCCTCACTATATTTCAAGTTTTGGTAAAAGAATGTTCCTCTTATTAACGTAAACAGAATATAAAATTATAAACGTATTAGAATATAAATATTTATTAGAATATAAATTATTAACGTAAACTGATTACAATTTACTGAATTTATCGAGTTGGTACAGTTTCACCCCGTGTCCTTGATAGATCATATTTAAAACCCGGTCCTTTTTACGAAAACTCCTTTAATCCTGGATGCCTTTATACTTTTTTCCTTTTGATAATAGTCATACGGAAGATACATACTAATAATGGATAGACGACGACGACGACGATTCAGCGAAGTCAGCACAGGCTGAGACACGCTGGGGTATTTCCCGTCGGGTGGTCCAAGGGTACAGGGACCCTAAGAGGTCCGTTCTTGTGACCTCACCCAACGGTAAAGGAAGAGGTTGTGTACTTTCACTTTTCACTTTCGCTTCAGTGAGTCAGTACAGGCTGGGAGTCGCTGGGGTACCTGACGTCGGAAGGTCCGAGGAGGTAGGTACCCGAAAAGGTCCGTTCTCATGACCTCACCCCACGATATTTATTTATTCCTATAGGGTTAGTAGAGTTGATGGTATTCTCACGTTTATCGAAACGTCACTTTTCGTCGTTGAAAGTTTATTTCATGTTGTACGGATATGTAGTAAACCTGTCTTCTTTTCTTATTGGAAATTTCCCACTTTAAGGTGTTCGTCTTTGTATTCATTTTACTAGTGCCAGTCTCTCCTTGTATCCGGTTTGTTTCGTGTATGTACGGGATTTAAAGGAACAGAAAACCTCTATTAAACGATTCTTCCCTGCGAGTTTGATTCCTCTATTAATGGGGCCCGTGACGGAAATGAGTAAGAAAATTTTCTACTACATTATAAATTCCTGATGGACACCGATCTTAAATAAGTGGAAAATTTTTATTGGCGAAGTCGAATCTCGCCTTTTATTCCTTATTTTCACCACTCTGTATCAGGGTACCACCCACTTAAAAGTAGTGGTCACGACGGTGATCAATGACTTTCTGCACTCACTGAGACCTTTCAGACGTGCATCGCGTGACCACAGCGTGTAAGTTTTAGGGGTCCCGTGTAAAAAGAGGGTTGTGGTATGAACAGAACGGTTCTAAAAGTTTCCTTCGGGTACGAGAGACAGAAGAGACTCCGATGTGACATCCTTACCGTTTTACTCTCGTGTTTTTATGAAATATTTTCCAGTTCTCTCACGGACCCTCACTGAGTAAGGAAATTTCTAGACCCCGTTGTATAGACTTCACAAACATTTTGTGTTGGGACCTCTTGAGTAGGGGGTCGATGAAAGAAAGAAAGAGAAGTATAATAGTCTCAGAGAGTAATTTGGAGGAGTCTTCAACTACTGATTGGGTTTCGTAGTAAGGAGTCGTTCAAAGAACACAGTTAAAGGTGTTTTATTACATGCAAATTTCAAAACACTGTCATTGTAGAAAGCTGCCATACAAAAGTTACGAAGTAGAGAATTGAATGGTTCGCCGAAGTAAAAGAGAGTGGGTGTGTTTTTACATTTGTCTATAATATCAAAACCTCTTTGAAGGAACCGTAAAGGAAAGACGACAAAGTTGTGTCAGGACGGAGGTACACGGTTTCCGTCTGACCAAGGTTGTTTCGTAGAAACGTTTACGTGCCGGTTTTGATAGTTGTTACGATAACAGAAATCTTGTACACGTTTTTTTCTTGACTGTAAACTGTATGTTCCATTCGGGTTGTTTCATAAGTCTTCTAATACGAAAGGGTGATAGTATTAGGTGATTGAAGAACAACAATCAAGAATTAGGTCATAGTACAGATCTGACAAAGAAGATATGGAGGTTGTTTCGAAACCCTTTTTATTTTAACATAAAAGTGTACGAGAGTGTGGGAAGTTGATAGTAACGACCAGTTTTACACCTTTATCGTACGAGATAAAGACAGAAACATCAACCTTGAAAAACAGAAAGATCGTGGAATCGTTAGATTATGCTCATATTATTGTCTGTTCTCGGTGTCCATGAACTCTAAAAAAAAATTTGATCTAATTAAGTTAGAAGAAAACTTTGTTCATGATTCATTTGTCTTTTTCCTATAACGATATTGAAGACCTTTCATAATCACGGTATATTGATTATGTATCTACTACCATAAAAATGATATAATTTTTCTCGTACAAACTTTTGAATTTACACAGATTTATATGAGAATTATTTCTTTTATATGAGATTTCATTTTATTTTATGAAAGGAAAGTAAGTCTCGAAAATAATAATTTTATCTACACCATAAGTTTTTCACTTCTCCGTAAATTTACACTACCATTCTACAAAGGAAACGAGAGATGAAAAGACGAGAGTTTAGTTAAATGTTGTCGGGAGTCCTCTTCTTTTCAGAACGAAGGAAAGTTCAATTCCGTCGTAACTTATTCTCTGTTTCTTTTAACTACGTCTTATTAAACGTTAAAGGACGTTTTACTGAGGGTACTTCAGATTTCAGTAGGTCTCGACGTTTTGACTAGGGTGTTTATTTATACTCTTGTAAAGTCAGAAATTGATTTAGTACAACCGGAAAGTAAGGTTATTCGTAAGTTTACCCACGAACGTTTGATCTCCTTAAAATTTATTAAAAAGTGCCCTCGCTATAAAATTATTAGAAAAAAAGAGGGTACAAAAGTAATCGAATACTTGACACTATCAATTTCTCTTTCTTTGTTTCAATTCTTGGTACTTTCTGTCTATAAATAGTTAGACAGGTTTTTATACAAACTTTTGAACGATAGACAGATATGTGCCAGAATTAGGATCCCTTACAAAAGAACAACCCCTCTTCTGATAGAGACGTCACTATAAAACTGTGACGTTTTATTATACTAATTTATCTGAGTAAACCCCACAGTTGATATCAATAAGAACCTACTCTTCCAATTTTCTCCGACCTCTCAAGTCTTCTTTTCTCCATTTTTAACCTGACGTAAACTCACGTCTATTATTTTTTTCTTGGGTCAGAAGATTCTCGTCCCTTCAGTGTTCTACTTATTGATTTCACTTACACTCGAACCCTAAGTCTACACACACAAACCCGTACTCCTCAATCATTTATAACAACGAATTAAATGTCTGATCTTGTTACCTTACCACTCTTATCGGAAATAACTCGTGATAACCGACGGTGTATGTGTGATGGACCGTAAACCTACTTTAGACCGTAAATAACACGAGGAAGATACATGGTTCGTGGATGATATAACTAGTCATATTATATATTTCATCTTTTATTTCAACTTTTTCTTAGTCTGATACCTCCCGGAATTTTATATAACCTGGTATAGCACCTAGTGGATTTTTATTCAAATAGAATGGACGGGAGACTGCGTCTTAGTACGTTAGGAGGTGACTACGTAAATGAGAAAGGAAGTCGGGAGGTCAAGTAAGTGACTCTTATCTCTCCGTTTACAATATGGTAAAAATGGGAGGTCCGAAAGGGAAGGAAGAAGTGGTGAGTCAATTCACTCCTTTTGTTCGTTCGTTTCTCTGTAGTTCACGTCAGACGAATCCCGTTACATTTCTTCAGACACCTCGGTTCACAAGACCAAATAAACAATTTTAGCCGATCTACTATGCCAGTAAAGTTCTAATCCACTACTTAGAACTCTACAAGATTGAGGGACGTAGAGTGTTTCCTCATATTATAAAGATTTTTAAGGAATTAGTCTCCGTTTCCCTCGGTGTACTCCAATTCAATAAGAAAGTGGTATGTAACCACATCGTAGTAGATACACCGCTCAGTGACGGGGCCACAGACACTCAGGAAGGACAGGAGGGAGGTCACGAATCTACAACCCCGTTTTTAGTCTGCTATTTGTTAGTTATTAATATAATGTATAATGTTATAGTATTATTTACAATCAGTAGAATCGAAGTCTGAAAAGTCGTTTTCTTTTTATTAGATCTACTCTTAAGTCGACCATAACTTAGATTTAAAAAGGAAAATATACTTTAGTTGGTGTCCGTATATTACCTCGTTTTAAAATTTAAGTATACTTGCAAAACCTATTTTATGTTCTAAAGTTTCGTCAAAATGAGAACACTGACTGGTGAGTCCTGATATGAAGTCTTGTGACAACTATATCAAGAGAGAACAAGATCCCCGATAGTACAACATTTTCAATTGTATTCCAAAGAGTCTAAATTTCCCAATTAGAACGGTGACAAACCTACCTGACAGTCCATAACCATTCCTTATTTACAAAGAATCTTCAGTGATTCTTTATTTTATATAGAGTATTCTATATTAAATACTCATTAAAGAATATTTATGTCAAAAGGAGGTTTTTGTATCAGGTCACAATCAAAGGACTTCGGTAAAGGAGATCACCATAAAAGAACAGTAGTAGGTAGTGATCATTTAAACGTTTATGTTTCTGAAATAATTATTAATCCGTAATATGTAGGGTCGAACCTACCATCGAAAAGGTAAGGTTGACACTGTATAGAGACCAGACGCTTCCTCCACTCCTCTTAACCCCTAACCCGAGGTCCTCTCCCCCCCCGCTCCTGAGAGTAACGACCCTCGGACGGTCCTCTCTGGGTCGCGTCGACAGGAATTGTGGACGGGAGGAAGTCTACGTCCCCACCGTAAGAATGTCTCTTTGGTCTCTTTATGCCTCATCTCCTTTAATGACTTTCTACCTATAGGATAGCAAAGACTAGAAACCCCGTTGTCTTATTAACGATCATCTGGTCACGGTACAAACCTTTTTTTTTACATGTAATATGTGACAAAGGAGGTGGTATATTAAGTTACTACACAACATTTAATCTTTGTGTTAGTTTTTCTATTGGTTTGTTAATAATTTACACAAGTGTTCGTTGTGTGATTACTTACTAACATTTCTCGTAACTTCTCTCTATTATTATGTCTTACTGAAATAATGTAACCTTTTTAACGAACTTTAGTCTCTACTTTATCAGGACACTTCCTTAGTAGACAAGTGTAATTGTGTTCTCCTTCAAATTATCATGGTTTCCGAGACCACAATGTCTAACACCCGTTATTTGAATCTCCCTAATTGTTTTTAGATAAAGGTTATTTCCGTTTCTGAAATTACGCTGATCCAAAATTCACCTTACGTTTTTCTTTCTTCAGTGAAAGTGTCGAAACTCGACGAGGTAGAACCGGAGGAACCCAACACAAGAACAAAACCTATAGTATACAAACTTTTCTGTGTGACCTCACTCAAGTTTCCTTTCGTTGACTTGACTATTTTCCAAACCTTTATTCCGTCTGGACATACACTACCCGTACAAGTCCGATCTCCTCTCTGTTAACTTTCTCTCTGTACAATTAACGGATGTTCGTAAATCTCTACAATACCCCTCTCTTTCCTGTTCTGGTACAATTAGTAATCCTTTTCTCCTCCTTCGGTAGTCGAATCCTATAAGTACCCTTAACGGACTTTATTGAAGAAATAAAACGAGAGGATTATTAAATAGATTGAAACACTGAACTGTAGTAAGTTCAAGTTCATGTATCTGTGTTTACCGTATATGAAAATCCGGAGTTCCGTGTTTTTTTAGTGTTTAGTCGCAGGGACCTAGTTTAGGTAAACTCTTCTTTATACGTCGGAAATGAAAAACTCTTCTCTTCGGACTTCACTGGACACTCTGGGACCACGGTGAATTCTGTGGAGCCTCGTTCTCACTCAAAGTTAGATAATCCTTCTCAAATCTTTCCTTTTTTTATTTTTGTTTTTGATTAAAAGGATAGTTCGTTTCCCTATTGAACTTCAACTTAATTGCAAAAATACTTTTTCTAGAAATGTATGTCTATGATGTTCTTGTAAGTTCGATTGAGACTGATTCATTCTTTGTTGAGGGAAAATGGTATGGTATAAAGGATTAAAGAAAGTGGATACAAGTTACGGAGGACGAGGTTCGTCCGTAAACCACCACGTCTCCCTCCTTTGACTCCCTTATATTTTAAAAATATTAATTCCGACCTAATCAGTATTCTTACGGGTCGTTAGGTTTCCGACTCGTCGTAAAAACTACAAACTTTCTTCACACATTACAGCCTAATTCACTGTTCTTTGGTTCGTAAAAAAAAAGGAGGTTGATCCGAAACTACAGTCCCCATCTCGTCCGGGGAACGGTAAAGGTCAACGGAGACACGTAAAAACTGTACCACGAGGCACAAGATTAGGAGACTTCGTCTCAGGAACTGGTTCGTTTTGACTGTGAATAAGAATAATTACACGAGGAGACCTAACGAAAAAACAATAAAGAACGATGAGACTAAAAAGAGTGAAATTGTAAAAGATCACTGAAACTAACTAGATTGCATTAGAGAAAAAAGGTGACTAAAAGTTTCGTACTTTTAAAGGGACGGTCTACCTATAAGGGGTTAAGAGTGTTGATCTGAATATATATATATATGTATATATATATATATAAGAAAAAATTTTAATCTAACTAAGACTTGTCACTCTTGAGTATTGAGTAAACTTACCTTTTGTCAACCCCCCAACGGTGTGAAGTAACATGAACTAACAACTGTGACCACCGTCGACAATGACGGTTAGATAGAAGTTGGTTGACACCCGTATAGTTTTAGTGTGTGTGTATGTGTGTGTGTGTGTGTGTGTGTGTGTGTATAAGGAGAAGGTAATCCAATTACCTCAAACCCCTATGATCTCATAGTAAAGATTTGAGAAAGAGGTCCTTGAAAATCATTTTAGACCCAACTAAAATAAAAAGGACAATAGTAAAGGGTAAGGGTATTAGAAATAGTCATCGTAGTATCAATAATCGTATAACGTAATTAGGTTTAATCGTTATTGGTTTTTTTACTCCATCTGTATCGGTATTCCAAAATTTTCTCTTGGTACTATCTTAGTACTTAAGGTCCCGTTAGTCAAACGGGATAAATGTATCAATTGTTTTCGTCTTCAAAGATAAAACCACGAGGTAACCCAACGATATTAAAGTTTAAGTTCTCCCACAATATACATAGTTTAATACGAGAATAAAGGTAAATTGGTACTCTGAGTTACGGTTCCAGATAATTTTATGAATATACTTAGTGTGATTACAACTATCGGACTTAAAGTCCAAGACCATCCTAAACTCGTGTATGTTGCCTCAGATTCTTGAAAAATGATAAAATGTTTCTACCTCTTAAAGGAAGACGGGACGGAAGGACTATGCCGACGGTACTTCGGGAATCCGTCAAGAGGATCAATTCGTCACTCGGGTAATGTAGTGGGAGGGGTTTGTTGTTCGTTAGGTTTACTTCTACAGTTCCTAGTAGTAATTCCTATTTGGTAAAGAACCACTGGAGAAGAGACTTGAGAAAGATAGAGACTTTCTCCGCTCAGAGAAAACACCTCAATGTCTATGTTTTATCATGTACATATACATTTTACACGGAAGAGTCCTTGTGATACTCTCTGGTTTATATTTCGGTAAATACATGGAACTGTAATAGTAACTCTTTCTCTCCTTCTCTCTCTCTGTCTCTGTCTCCTTCCTTTCCCTCCCTTTGGCGTAATCCTTATATCCCTTGAGTGGTTAACGGTATATAGGATCGATGCAATATGCACGTCACTGTTCCTATGAGTACTTTTCATTCGACACTTGACTCTAACTCAAAAATGTTTAATTTTATAAAAACATAGTAAGAAAGTAGATGAGAGTATAACCGAAATCTCTTCAAATTCCCAGTGTCTTAGAATCTCTCCTTTGTCATAAAAATAAAAGAATGGATTAAAAACGGTAAGTAAAAGACTTTCTTGATACTTTTTCTTTATTTATAATTATTATTGTTTACAACGATGTGATGGTGTATCTGAAAAGGGACGGACTAATTATCCCCTAAAAATGACTTTTTTTCTTAACAGACAACTAACATCGATGGAAAGTATTACTTGTGACCTAACGTTCAGTAAAATGTGGAAGGAGAAAAAAAGATTTCCACGGTTTAATATTTCTTTGATGTATCCGGACTTATACATACACGCGTATACGGGAAACATTGACGAGGTAAAATATTTTTTCGAAAACCCAATTAACGTTTGACCATCTCTCTGACTCACCCTTTACTTCATCTCTCTGTGTCCTTTATAAAGACGGTAGCGTAAATCGTTACCAAAAAGAGAAAAAAAGGAGAGAAACCTCTCAGAATATACAAAATTCCTTTAGTGAAACCTTTACACTCGTTACCATTTTTTAACTTTTACTAATCTGTAGATTAAATGTAAAGTTTTAGAAAAAATTTTTCCGATTGTTCTTAACTTTACGAGTCCAAATTGGTATACTTGACTTTAAATCTTAATTATTTATAAGTTCTGTGTTAATATCTTATAAATATTTTACGAGGCGACAACTTTAAAGAGTAAGAGTTAAAAACATTGTCAGTAAATATAGTATCAATGTACTAAAGTTATGATTGTAGCTTTATTTATCGGTTTTAAATTTCATTTTATATTCTGTTATATATCATATAGTATGAAGGTATACGTATTACGATATAAATATTTATTATATAAAAGGGCAAAAAAGTATGTCATTCTAGAGTCGAAATATTTTCTACTTGGTTTTGTTATTTGTCGTTTCCTTCTATTTGTCATCCTAAATGTGTGTGATAACATATAGTCACATTCTATCTATCGGTTGTTCTTGAATGATATATCGTGTCCAGTGAGATGAGTTATAAGACACTATTGGATATACTCTTTTCTTAGATTTTTTTCTTAATTATACATATACATATTGACTTAACGAAATGATATATGGACTTTGATTATGTTGTAACATTTAGTTGATATAGAGTTATTTTTGAAAATTTTATAAGAAAGGTATTGTTTTGTCATTATAAAGTAAAAGAATAAAGTAAAGAATCGGGTAGGTTGTTCAATCCATAACTTTAGATACGTGTCCATGACTTCCCCTGTCACGAGTTCACTGATACCTCTTTTGTTGCTACTTGTTTCTCTCGCGAACGGGAGTGTCCGAAATGACACATCCCACGTAAAAGGTAGAAATGATAGGGTTTACGTCCGAGAAGTATTTTACGTTCTATCCTGTTAGTTTGAGTTACATAAGTGTAAGAGACTCGAGTTTTGTATCTGATAAAAAAAAAAAAAAAATGAGGTTGAAATCACTCTGGAAGAGATCCCTTCTTGGTCTAGTCCGAAAGTCTTAGATAATTTACTGGAGTCCTTTTTTTACTATCCTCAAGAGGGTGTGAGTGTTTCCTCTAAGGGTCCTTCCCAAACCACGGACCGTATCGGGTCTTCATCGTCCAGGACTTGTTCCGACAAGATTGGATACCCCCTTGGGTCCTATTAAGAGTGGGTTTGATTCGGAAGAGACCGTAGGACAGAATGAACCCTCTTTCTTTCTTACAATGTTTTAATGACCATTTGTACTTGATATCATAAAGACCTTCTTTGTTTTGTTACTTGTCTATTATGGTACTAAGTGACTCACTTGTTATTCTCCTACTTTCTATATTTATTTGGGCCTCTCGTAAAAGACGGTTTCTACATTTCTACGTGTCTAAGGACGTAATTTCATTTTATCGAATCATGAGACTTAAGTAAATCATTGAGACCCTAAAGTTCGATAATAGGCCATAATATTTTTATTGAGGAAGGGAGAAAAGAGTAACGGTTTCTAGACGGGTGAAAGAAATTTCTTTATTTTAACGTCTGTTAGTTTCCTAAAATAGTAAAAGGTGACAGGGCCAAGTCTTGTCAAGGTAATCGTTTTAGAAGTATCTTTAGAAGAACATATAAAATGAAGAGGGTCTTTTCTGGACGAAAAGGGAGACAAAGTGAAAACGGTAAGTAAAGAATCCGAAAAATCTTAAAGGAAAACGTTAAATCGTGAGGTTTTAATGAAGTTGACTAAGTAAAAGTCAGAAAATAAAGTAAGGTAACTATTTTAATAGATGGTATAAACTATATACATTTTTATTAGAACTAAGTTAAAGAGAAACGTGACGATGAAAACTAAAGGGCACCGATGGATTTATTCAAGACACGTGTATTTATATGTCTGTTTACAAAACTACACCATATTTATTTTTACCTCCGTAACAGAAATTCAGAGGAATAAGACTTTGTAAAAATACAAGTCNTGAAAACTAAAGGGCACCGATGGATTTATTCAAGACACGTGTATTTATATGTCTGTTTACAAAACTACACCATATTTATTTTTACCTCCGTAACAGGAATTCAGAGGAATAAGACTTTGTAAAAATATAAGTCGACGGTCTTTCTCACCACTCTTTGTTCTACTATGATTTTTTTTTTTTTTAGATCCTTCTGTATATTTAAATTACTTTCATGTCTTTTAGATTTTATGTTATAAAATTCTGTAAAATAGTTTTTATGTTCAATAAATAGGTTTTCACATAATAGTTGTAAAAAATTTTCTCCACTTGGTTGAATTACCATTCAATAGTAGTATTATTACTGAAGGGTTGTCATAGTTTTATACAAGATAAAGTGGGTTTTCATTTTACGTTATATCTAGACAAAAATTTACAACTTAATGTAAAGTTATAAGATTAGTAATCATCGGACAGAAACCCTGAGTCTTATCAAATTATATCTTGTCTTTTTTTACTTATTAATCTTTTTACTTAAAGGGTTAATTGTATCTATTCCCAGATGTAAAATGTTTTACTTCCATATTTTAAGACAAAAATTTTTATGACTAAAAATTGTAAATAAATAGGTTTAAGGTCTCGATAAATTCGTAAACCCTTCGAAGAGGAATAATCCTGTTACTTCAATAACCAATTTATAAATTCACAAATTTCTTTAACCCCCGCTTACCGACTCACTTTATCTATTACGTCTAAATTCTCCATGTTTGAAGATCAACGAATTACTTATTCGGTTCCCCTAAATTATATTTTGTATTCCTTGTACCAGTTATTGTGGTATTATTGAAATATACCTCTGTCTACCAAGGATCTGAACGCCACCACTAGAAAAATATTACATACGTTTATAGTTAGTAATACATCGTGTGGACTTTGAATTTTTTTTTCTTTCCTACAAAAATTTTTAAATATGTACGTAAACTTCTGTAAATTCCATTAAATTAATTGATTCAAACTTTTACACTGACTAAATATGATATTTTCCCTTTAAGTCATAAAAGTTAAAGTCAATTACTTAAAATTAGTTTGACGGAGAACTTTCTATTGACAAGATGAATGTGTATTTAATATATAAAATTTGATCTTATTCTAAACATTTTTTTTTTCTAAATATTTCAACTTGAATTTACGAATTCATTTTGAGTTTATAAATTATCTTTGGTAATCCATTCATCATATCCAAAGAGGGAAGATGAGTGTTTTTGTTGAACCCTTTGACTCTTTTTTGGGATGTTTTTCAATCCTTTGTAACCGATCTTTGAAAAAAGAAGGCTAGGTGAACCCTTAAAAATTTGGACGGAAGAGACGTTTCGGAACGACCGTTAGATTGTTTTACTTTACAAAGGAGAGGCATAAAGACAAAGAATACTATCGCACACTCTTCTATATGTCCAATTCTCCTGTTCAAAATTTTGATCTGTCGGATTATTGTTTAGGACATACAATGATCGACACACTAGAACCTGTTCTGTTAGTTGTCGAGATTCAGTTATAAAGGAACCTATATTTTATTATTAAGGGTAGAGAATTCAATTAGTTATACCCGTCTTTGAAATCAAGTCACCAACGATAACAAAACTGGAAAACCGTGACACAAACATCCAGACTAAAATACGTATAGACGAATCACAATTATCATTGTTATTTTTATTACCCATTATGGAAGAAGTACGAAACAGTTGGGATTGGTAAAAAGACTCGTAAAACATATACAGTCAAGTAAATTAAGAGTGTTGTCGGGGTCCTCTATTTAAATATTAAGGGTAAAATATCCTCTTCTTCGTTTCTGTCGGGGGAGGGTGGCGGTTTACAACGTATTGACTAGATTCGAGTGGGTTGACCGTGTACCGTCTCGTCCGAAAACTAGTTCCGGTAGACTGAAAATCGGTGACGCTATCTGACGGAGGGAAACATTTATTAAATTAAATCGTGAGAAGGGACAACTAAGTCTACCACATCTGTCGTTGGACAGTCCAAGGAGACAGGTACCCTAAGAGGTCCGTTCTTCTTATCCTACCCAACGACACGGGAGGATGTCTACCATTTCTTAGGTGGACGTTACGTCCTCTGGGTCCAAGTTAGGGACTCCGATCTTCTAGGGGACCTCTTTTCTTACCGATGGGTGAGGTCATAAGAACGGGTCTTTTGGGGTACCTGTCTCCTCGGACCACTCCGATGTCAGGTGCCCCAGTGTTTTCTCAACCTGTACTGATTCGTTGAATTATTGTTGTCGTTGTTGACTTCCTGAACTTATACATGAAATGATTTCTTTTCTTTTGAATACTTACTGGTTTTCATGTAATTTTGATTTAAGTCGTAATAATCAGTAATCCCTTCACGTTTAGTTTTGGGGTAATTCTATGGTGAGGTGGGAATATCGTCTTTCACTTCTCCTCGATTTCTCAGAGAACTACTTTCACTTTCTCCTCTTACTTTTTCAACCGAATTTCGAGTTGTAAGTCTTTTGCTTCCAGTACCGTAGGTCAGGGTAGTGAAGTACCCTTTATCTACCCCTTTGTCACCTTTGTCACAGTCTGAAATTAAAAAACCCGAGGTTTTAGTGGTGTCTACCACTGACGTCGGTACTTTAATTTTCTACGAATGAGGAACCTTCTTTTCAATACTGGTTGGATCTATCGTATAAGTTTTCGTCCCTGTAATGAAACGGTTGATTCCAGGCAGATCAGTTCCGATACCAAAAAGGACACCAGTACATACCTACACTCTCAACCTGACACTTCTTCCGACTCACGGCTTCTTAACTACGAAAACTTGACACCATAACCTCTTCTGAGAACTCTCAGGGAACCTGACGTTCCTCTAGGTTGGTCAGGTAAGACTTCCTCTAGTCGGGACCCTAAAGAAACCTCCCTTACTACGATTTCGACTTTGAGGTCATGAAACCGGTGGAGTACGCTTCTCAACTGAGTAAACTTTTCTGAGACTACGACCCTCCCTAACCCCCGTCCTCCTCTTCCCCTGCTGACTCCTACCCTACCGACCTACCGTAGTGACTGAGCTACCTGCACTCAAACTCACTTGAGGCCCTCTACCACTACCTGTCCCTCCGGACCGCACGACGCTAAGTACCCCAGCGTTTCTCAGCCTGTGCTGACTCGCTGACTTGACTTGACTTGACTTGACTTGATGTGGGAATATTACCAAAATTAAAAATTTTTATTTTAGTCTTTTATTGTTCGTGTCCACTCCTGCACCTCTTTGGTCTTTTGAGAACGCAACGACTACCCCTACATTTTACCACGTCATTGTCACCTTTTATTATAATCGTCGGGTAGTCATTTAATTTGTCTTAACGGTATACTGAGTCGCTAAGGACCACCGAGTCTGTCATTTCTTAGAAGGACGTCATACCCTCTGGACCCAAGTCGGAGACCCAACTCTTCTAGGGGACGTCTTCCCTTACTGATGGGTGAGGTCATAAGAACGGACCTCTTGAGGTACACGTCTGTTCAAACACCCGATGTCAGGTATCCCAGCGTTTCTCAGTCTGTGCTGATTCGTTGATTGCGAAAGTGATGCAAGTCACTAAGGTGACGACCCATACATGGGTTTTCTTGATTTTCACAAGTTTCTTTTTATACATGTATCTACGAGTATCGTCGTTACACGGGTTGTCAGTTTTCCACTTTGTTGGGTTTAAGAGTACTTGGCTACTTGCCTACTTGTATTCGACCACGTAAGTATGTAACCCTACAAATCATAAGACGACAATTTTCGTTACTTTGTGACTATGTACGATGGCACATGGTCCCTACTGGGAATTTTGATTATACAATTTGTTTTCCTTGTTTCCCTCTCTCTATGTTTTCTGGTGTATAACATTCTAAGACAAATATATTTTACAAATTTTTCCCTTTAGGTGTCTCAGTCTTTCGCCAATAGTCTCCGTCCCTGCCGAGTTATCCCCGACCCTTCACTGACGGATTACTCACACCCAAAAGGAAATTCCCACTATTTTCATAAGTCCTTGAACTGTTACTACTACCAGTATGTTGTGGCACACCATTTGCAGTCATTACCATTTAAAATACAAGACACATAATACGATATTATTCGTTTTTTTTTTTTTTTTTTTTTTTTTNTTTTTTTTTTTTTTCCCTTATACCCCGAATATAGAATACATCGGACGTTTTGGGTATAAACGATGGACCGGGAATTGTCTTTTTCAACGGCTAGGTACCAGACGAACTCGCCCAGATGGTTCGTACGACACTTATAAAAACTCCAGAATGGGTTCTTAGAACTTTGATAAACGAGACTTCGTTATAAAATGATCGTCGTGGGATTAAGAATACGAATCGAACTTCGGTAAAGAAGGAAACTCCCAGAAAACGACATATCTACTCTACAACCAATTCTTTTTGTAAAAATAAGAATTATCCATTCATTGACGGAATCTTTACGAAGGAGATCTAAAACGTATTCTTGACTTGTCAAAAGAAAACAAGTATGAAGAACAAAGATTTAGAATTTTACGTATTCAGTCGACTGTAAAAACCGTCTGAAATGAATGTCAGAAAAATTCCAGGAAAGTCGAAGGGAGGGTTGACTATGGTTTCACTTACGGTGTACAGATTCACACACACACACACATACTCTCTCTCTCTCTCTCTCTCTCTCTCTCTTTCGTAGTGGGTTGATGGTCTGACTGATCTGGTCGATCTGTTAATGACACACTCAAAAGTCAACTTCAGTCTATGACCCATCCGATTCATATGTTCCATTGAAGAGAGTATACAGACCATAGAACGGATTTTGTAGTTTTGTCGTCCCACGACCCACGACCGACCCGTAGAGAGACAGTGAGAGAAGAAGAGACAAAGGGAGAGAGAGGGAGAGGGACACAAAGAGGAAGTAGAGAAGTGTATTGATCGTACTTGACAGAGTCTCTTCTCACCGAGACACATCAGTTTGAAGAATGAACCATGGTTCTAAGGGACTCTTACTTGTAAGATGGGTTAGGTAAACTTTTAACGTTCTGAAGAACACTGTCTCGGAACCTTCAGTACGTCATAGAAAACGTGCTTTCAGATCCCTAGTTTGCGTTCACTGGTCCGGACGGTTCTAAGTGTCCCTTCTCTGATGAGAAACCGTCCTTTACACCAGTCAAGTCATTGAGTTAGCACGCTTGGGTACCTGACGTCGTGCGGTCCGAAGGGACAGGTAGTGGTTGACGGTCTCGCACGAGTTTGAGTACAGGTAGTACAGCGACTACGGTAGGTTGGTAGAGTAAGAGTCAGTGACTAAAGAGGAGGACGGAAGTTAGAAAGGGTCGTAGTCCCAGAAAAGTTTACTCAGTCAAGAAGAGTAACCCACCGGTTTCATAAACTCGAAGTCGAAGTCGTAGTCAGTAAGGTTACTTCTAAGTCCTGACTAAAGGAAATACTAACTGACCAAACTAGAGGAACGTCAGGTTCCCTGAGAGTTCTCAGAAGATGTTGTGGTGTCAAGTTTTCGTAGTTAAGAAACCGTGAGTCGAAATAAATACCATGTTGAGAGTGTAAGTATGTACTGATAACCTTTTCGGTATCGAAACTGATCTACCTGGAACAAACCGTTTCATTACAGAGACGAAAAATTATACGACAGATCCAACCACTATCGAAAAGAAGGCTCCTCGTTCACAGAAACTTAAAGTACCGACGTCAGTGGTAGTCGACACTAAACCCTCAAGTTCTTTTACAGTAGAGGTATAGACTCCAATAACTATAAAGAGGGATGGTAGAACTAAGGTCGAACACGAAGTAGGTCGGGTCCTAGAGAGTACTACATGAGACCCATACTCAATTTATTCGTCCCACTTTTTTATGTCGGAACTAAATAGGGAAATGGTTAAACCTTGGTCAGGAAACAAGGTACAGAACAAGATTGGCAACGAAGAACTGGACGTATGTCTAAAGAGTCCTCCGTCTAATTCCACCAGACCGTAAGAGTGGAGAAATTCTTAAAAGCTGTCAATCAACACTAGGTGTTTCAGTTTCCGAAACCGTATCAGTTATTTCGTCTTCATCTACAAAAAGACCTTGAGAGAACGGAAAAACTACTAGGTTGCCTACAACCGTTAAACTAGAGACCAAGGAGACAGTAAAAATTTAGGTCGTACTTGTAGACCTTCAAGAGTCAAGTGTGTGACAACTTCGAAGTGAACCTCTTAAAATCGTAATGAAACGATCACACACTCTACTCACGTTAACACACCATAAAACTTGTAAGAAACCGTAACGGAAAGAAACCCTAAACTTATTTTGACTGTAAAAGGTCAGGACACCGGTGACAACTCAAAAGGTTTAAACAACTATATAACTCACGTCGTGAAATTATCGTAGTAGAAAATCCTAAACTTCATCGAGTTCACCTTAAGGTAGTGGAGGCGATCGAAACAAGTATCACTACTAAGGATTCCGGGTGAACTGAAACGGAAGGTCTTATAGACCGAGATCCACTCACTAGTGTGGTAATACTAATAGACCCAGTAATTCTAGAAAAAACATATCAAGAAGACACATAAGAACGGTGGAGAAGAATTATATAAGACGAAGACAATCCAGGTATGGTAAGGACAGAAAATAACACGGGTAGAAAGGTACTTTATAAAGGAACCATAGAGATTAAAAGGACATCTCTAGAGATCAGGAATGGTAAGATAACAAAGGAGATAAAAAAACGTAACTAGTGACTCCATCCGAAAGAATAGAGATGAACGAAACCTTGAGACGTAAGTCTACACATATAGAAAAGAAAAGAAGGAACGGAAAGTGAAAAAAAGAGTCGATAAACATTCCAGAGGACTCTGTCAGTAAAACGGAAAAACGTAAAGAAAAAGAACCCCTACCAGAACTAGTGACGGAGGACATGTTACAGTTCTTGGAGGTAAGTATCAAAAATCCGTGAGATAGTCTAGATTAGGGAATTTAGATAAACAGTGAAGTTGACATATTAGTATTCCCTAAACTAAATCCAGTATGGACTTACAAGATCACCAAAAGGATGAAAGAAGTTAAATTCAGACTTAAACCGTTATTCCACAAGTACTGGACTCCGTGTCAGTTGAAGGTCAGAACAAAAACGGTTGACATATCTTGAAGAGACGGAAACTTAAGTTTCTTATATTAGTTAGACTAAAACTATAACTGGTAGACCACTACAGGTACACATCTCAGAAGAGAACACAACAACCTTCTCCCACAAACGATACTGGTTATGCAAGAGAAACGTTTTGAGACAATCGGAAACGGGACGAAGTAAGACATGAGGTTCCGGTTTGAACGGACAATGAGGTCCATAGAGAACTGAAGGATGAAAACGTAAGGTCAGGGGGTGACACTATTTCTATAGACAAAAATCACAATCAAGATATTCCAGAACATCCAGAAGTATCTTGGCAAGTTGAAATCAAAGAAGTCGTAATCACCGACCCCGTATCTGAGTCTAATGACACTATAATTTACCAAACGAAACCTTTGTTTGTCTCTAGTACGAAAACAAAAACTCTAACGTGGGTTCATGACGTAAAGTCTGAGAAAACAACTGATCCTCCTGATGAGGTAAAGAAGATTCCCTAAGAACGGGTATCACCATCTATATTACCAGTAGACTTAATTTAAGTGGGTAAGACCCGGTAGAATCAAGCGACTGAGGATTTTCCAAGAGAGAGTGGTAGAGGACAAACTGGTGAAGGGTATACGGAACTAAGTCCCTGGATTGTAAGGTCCGAGGACACGTTATGACGAGAAATGTCGTAGTCTGAAATGAAGGTAGTGGTCAGTGTAGATGTTGACCTGTAACAAAAGTGAGACCGAGGTAGAGAAGTAAGAAAAACCTCAATAAGAGGTGAGAAGAGGTCATCGTACAACCCGTGGATGACAGGACTCCTCTAGTAGAAAGTAACAGTGTAGAAAAACGGAAAAGTATGATAAGTACCCTAAGAGTTCCGTTCTTATAACTTCACCAAACGGTAAAAGAAGAGGTCACCTGGCGTAAAACAGTATTGAAAGGTGGCACTGGACAGGTAGAACCCACCGGGTTGTACCGTACCGGGGATCAAAGTAACTCAATCTGTTCCGACACCAGGTACACTAGTCAAACCAATGAAAAGACACAAACACTAAAAGTAAGACAGACGGGAGACTACCTATTCCTATTCTCCGAATACCTTCGAAGGACTACCCTCTCCGATTGATACCCCCTTTGACACAGAACGAGACTACCCGTCCCGGTACGAGTCATTCAGAAATTAGGTTAAAAGACAACTACTCCCCTTCCCCCACGACAAAAGGGAGGGACAACAAACCGGACTCCGGTTTGATACCAGCCTCATCACTTTCATTACCGTTGGTTGAAGTTTTCCTAAACACGTGCGTGACAACAGGAGTCCAGAGGACTCGTCCGACGACTGGGTACGGAGACGGTCTTTGAGGTCCTGTGAGTGTCCGTTCAGACTCCTGCAACGAGGAAAGAGGACCGAGGACCACGTGTGTTCCAAATACACACGGGAGTTTCTCAGACAAAGGGGTCAAGACACCTTCAAGATATTAGTTTAGGGTGACCGGAGGTTTCAGTTTAAGGTGACCCACGAGTCAGGGAAACGACCTAGGGGTCCAACCCTTTAAACAACACCCAGGATCTTGAAAGAATTGTCACACTCTTAAAGAAACCATATTAACAAGACGTGAAACACCCAGTAGGAGAACCGTCACGATACCATCTCGATTACCACTGGAGGAGGTTCTCCCGAATACGGTGTGAGACACACTGTGTCCAGACGACGTTTGTCCCGGAGACAGGGGTACCGTCCGGTGACGACTGGACACGGAGGTGTCCTCTGTGAGTTTGTGAGTTTCCGTCCAGACCGAGTCAGAGACACCCCAGAGACCCAGGACCATGTGAGTTCCAAAACAAATCCTTTAGAAATCCTTTAGACCATCGATACCAAGTAACTTTACCCCTCGGCGACACCTCTGATCAACGGTATAAGTGGATATGTAAATTCTCCTTAAGATTTAGTACTGATACGAAATAAATTTTTCTATTTTTCTAAACATACTCTTTTATTTACTTATTTATTGGGTGTCAGTCTTCAAGTTATTATCTGTAAGTTCTTTTACTAGCTACCAGTATACTTTCTTCTTCCCTTATCGAGACGGGATCTCTTTAGTCTCTTTCCGAAATATCCTTACTATATTAAACTGAACCCAAAACTTCTTACAGATACGTAAATAAAGTATCTTTCTCTTTACACAAGCATCCGTCTTCCTTATCGTATTTGAGTGTGACTCTACTTCTTCAAGTATCACATCGGGGTTTTATGGTTCACGAGGTCGGATATAAACCCGGTTCTATTCCGACTGTTTTATCCACCCCTGGAGGTACTATTTCCTGGGTCACCTATATACGTAGACCCTTTAATACGTATGAGAGGATATCGAGACAATCATCGAGGGTCACTTAAAATCTTATGAGCCCCGGAACTCATCAGAACGTTATTCCTTTAAGTAAATTGAGGTTCTTTGAAAGGTGACATAAACTTATCTCTTACGAAAAAACTATGTCGTCAGTGTTTAGTAAGGTGTTGAGAAATAAAATACTTTGTAGGAACCCCTCGGTAAACCCCGAGTTTCCGTTCACTCTCTCTACGATTCTAAAAGTAATAGCTCTTTTTGAGATCATGATAAAACCTACCTAAATTTCCCTTATTCTGACCTACCTTACTTCCTCTGATCGATCCTATCGTTCTTTAACTTTGGACTTGATTCTTTCGTTTTCACTTTTACTCCTACTCCCGTTACTCGTATAGGAGAAATTATTACGACTCATTCGAGAACCTATGTTTATGCTCATGACGTTGAGGGTATTATCCTACAACGTTGGTAAGAAGGATTACCTGCACAACAGGTTAATACACTGACGGAGTAAAACATAACGAACTTGGTAAAACATAATGAACTTCGTTTCCTAATTTTACTTTAAAATTTTTCGTATATAGTGTATATTGGACAGATGTTATGTGACTCGAATAACAATCTACTCCAGTTTCCTGACCCCTTTTACTTAATAGATAAAGGATAACCGGTTATTTTACTTTGTATCGACAATGAAACCCAAAAAAAAAAAAAAAAAAAAATTCCGTTTCCAACAAAAAGACGTCGAGGATTCAAGATTGTCTTTAAATAGTACATCCAGAAACGAGTCCCCCTCAACTTGATGTCTTACTTATCACAGGATTTCTAAAAAAACGTTTTCTACGTTCTAAGAAAAAGTCAGAAAAGGGGGTTATCAATTTCGAATTTCGTGTATGATTTTACAAGAAGATGTCACCAAAATGTACTGCAATAAGTCCCCGACCCAATGTACTGTAAGATGTCCCTTTTCCACCGGAATGATTGCAGATATGGAAATCTTTAACCCTCACGTTGACTCTTTGATTTAGACCTTGCTCAATTCTCGTCGTATATGCAGCCCCTAAATTTTTGGGGTTCGGACGACCGGGTCAAAGTCTTTGGTGCCCGTTAACAAACGTCTATGTACATATCAAACGAGTCGAGGACACAACAAGTGGACTGTGATCCGATGTCCGAGTTGTGGACACCTGTAAGCGTACGTGAGAAAGTGTCGGTGTAAAAGATGCCCTCTCCTCCTTTGAACGTACCCTTTCCTTGAGTCGACTCTCCTCCGTCTCCATCTATCAAAATAGAGGGGTAACGAGTCTGTGTTTCCGTAAATAAATTTGGAGAGATTTTGGAACGAAGGTTCTTGGTTCACGTAATGTATTAAACGTACAGGTAAACATAAACGTTTTCTTAGTGTATGAAGTTTGAAGAAGTAACGTTTCTATTTTTGATACCAGTATGTGATCTGTAAGATAGTAATATTAATATTTTTCGAGTATCATTTCAGAATTTACGGGAATACTGAAGTCATCTTTAATAGTATTGACAACATTGGTCTATATCTCTCTGATTTATCTGTGTTCACTTATAGGTGTAGTTTTATTCCAAAGTCCTGATAGATAAGGTGTTGAGATAAAAGTATGAGATTAACGATTATTACTAATGTTCTTACCATTTCGTAAGAAGTTTCTTTTCAAGGTACCGTATTACATATTTCCTCTATTACGGGTATTTTATAAAACGTGGACGGATCGTGTACTAGTTATTGGTCATCATTGTTAATTGAAATTACAATATTTCATTCTTTTTCTATTTGAACTCACCCGGTCGGAAGGGTCCATCACGTCGCCATTTCTTAGACGGACGGTTACGTTCTCTCCTCTGAACCCAAAGTAGGGACGTAACCCTTCTAGGGGATCTCTTCCTTTACCGTTGGGAGAGGTCATAAGAACGGACCCCTTAGCGTACTTGTCTCCTGGGACGACCCGATGTCGGGTACCTTACCGTCTCGTGCGTACGTGTGTTGTCGTGTTTGAACCCGCCTTTTCCTCGTCAAAAACAGTGTTCTACTTTTTATAGTCACCTCTGTTCTTGAGACAAGTGGACAATTGATTTAAGGATCACACAAATATAAATTTGGACGATTCAGCGAAGTCAGCACAGGTTGAGACACGTTAGGGTATCTACCGTCGGGTGGTCCGAGGGGGTAGGGACCCTAAGAGATCCGTTCTTGTGACCTCACCCAACGGTAAAGGAAGAGGTTACGTACTTTCACTTTTCACTTTCACTTCAGCGAGTCAGCACAGGTTGGGAAACGCTGGGGTACCTGACGTCGGTTGGTCCGAGGAGGTAGGTACCCTAAAAGGTCCGTTCTCATGACCTCACCCCATGGATTGTAAAATATTTATTAAAACTAAGATGACAGTACATTGATCAATAAAAAACACGTGTCTTTCTACATTGATGTTCCTACAAACTTCACTTCACTTCACTTCACTTCACTTCACTTCACTTTCAGTGAGTCAGTACAGGTTGAGAAACACTGGGGTACCTGGTATGTCAGGTACCTTGAGAGGTCTGGTCTTATGACCTCACTTATTGGTGAGGGAAGAGGTCTCCTAGAAGGGTTGGGTCCTTAGTTTGGACCCAGAGGACGTAACGTCCGCCTAAAAAAATGGTCGACTTGATGGTTCCTTCGGGTGTTCTTACCACAAATGTAGTGGTAAAAATAGTATGTTTTTCAACCTTTGGTAGATTACAGGTTATCATCTTGTGATCCTTTTATTTGTGCTAGATAAAGTTAGTGTGTCATGTTGTACTAGTAAATCTAATAGTAACCAAATCTTTTGGTAAATTTACAGTACCCCTTTTTGTACAAGTCATATAGTCAAGTCATCGAGTCAGCACAAGCTGAGACGCTGGGGGGGCTGACGTCGTGTGGTGCGAAGGGACAGGAAGTGGTAGAGGGTCTCGAACGAGTTTGAGTAAAAGTAACTCAGTCACTACGGTAGGTTAGTAGAGCAGGAGACAGCAGGGAAAGAGGAGGACGGAAATTATAAACGGTCGTAGTCCCAGAAAAGATTTCTCGACCGAGAAGTTGTAGTCCACCAGTTTCATAACCTCGAAGTCGAAGTCGTAGTCAGGAAGGTTACTTATAAGTCCTGACCAGATGAAATCTTACCTGACCAACCTAGAGGAACGTCAGGTTCCCTGAGAGTCCTCAGAAGAGGTTGTGGTGCCAAGTTTCTGTAGTCAAGAAGTCACGAGTCGAAAGAAATACCCAATCCATTATTCCCGTAACATATTACGATGAAATCGTTGTTGTTTTTACACTCATATCTCCATTGATTTTTTAACACACGATATTGTAATTACCATACTAAATGTTTTTTCATCTTAAAATATACTAAAAAATAAATGAAAATAATGACTAAATTATAAAACTTTTTCGAGAAGTTACATATATGTAGTAAGAATATTGTATATATATCTTGAAAAATTTCTTTTTATAATTACATCAGAAATTTATGATAATTTTGTAGAGGGGTCCCCCCTTTTTTTCGATATCTTTTCATTTATTATTGTTTAATGTTAAGAAATTTTCTTTGTAAACTTTCGTACTGATTCTGAGTATAAATTTATATGTTTATTATAGCCAATAAAAGAGAGTTAGAGACAACGGGTAGGAACGAATTCGGGAGGATAAGTGCCCGGAATCTAAAAGGGAATAGGTTAATGAAAAACCTAAAATACCTTAAAAGGAAGAGACGGAGTTTCGGTGGTTACCGAGGGAGAATAAATGGAGGGCCCTTAGTTTTAAGACAAGGACCTAAAGTCAGGAAGATTGGTAGGTTTACGAAAAGAAATTTTGATCGAGGGAAGAAGTCCGATTAAAGGAACGACCAAAGACTTGTGTATGGTACACACTTAAGGATGAAAAGGAGACGGAAAAGAGATAGGTTAAAGTTCGAAAGAAATTTCCAAGTAAAGTTCAAGGTAAAGAAGGTTTGATGAAGAGGGAGAATCAGGTTTGAGTAGAAGTTTAAGGGTAGAACGTTTAGTAGAGATGATGTACAGGGTCATGTGTGTACACACGAAAGACATAATACGTTGATTAATAGGCCAAAGTTCAGACGGAGTACACTATTATTAAAGGATCCTCTTTGACTCTTACAAGACAAAAAGATATTATATACGTTTATATAAAGTGATATAATCTATATACCATTCATGAGTTATTTGTAATTGACTATCTAATTATCTATATTCTAAAAACATAAGAATATGACAGTCATTTATCAAATATAAAACTTACTGACCGAACGGAAACAGATGAAGATAATTACGACTTTTTGATTTGAGTTGTTCTTCTCTACGACTATATACGTAAACTTGTAGTATTTTATAGATTGTTTTTAATCTTTGTCTTTCTCTCGTTCAAGCAAAAGTGAGACGAATATATAATAGAGTATCGGTTATTATAAAGTCTTTTGTCTATAAGACCTTATCTTTATTATGCCATTTGAAATTTTAGAATTACTACTTACTATTTTTAAGTTATTGTTTTACTATTCCTTTCACCCTATGACAAGACGTTCTTGTCGGTCGACTTTTATGCACTTAATTTCCATGACTGGAACATTGTTTAGGTACACAAAAGTTTGAAACGTAAAATTGGGTTTATACTAGAAGTCGTTTCGGATTAAATTATATACCTTTTGGTCACAGAATAAAGAAAACCACCTCTGCGTCTTACTACCAATTCAGTCAACCTCTACCTTTTCTTTACTAAGACTGTTCTAGCTTAATCGATGATTTATAATAGTCAACGATGCCAAATTGACTTCGTAGTGACTCAAATGTGTCACAGTAATCCCGTGTGTGAAAGAGGTACCAGGATTTCAGTTTTAGTGTATTAGACCAACAGTCTAGTGTTTTTCAACCTTAGTAACCCAATTCGTAGATCTCAAGACAAAGAATAGGTCTTGTTGGTGGTACTAATCTAATCTTGTGACCTAAACTTTAGTCCCCTTATTTTAAAAAGTACCCACGAATGAATTGTTGATTCGTTGGAGATGAATTACCCCTTCTCGAACAGTTTTATCAAAACCATAGACGAATTTAGATTTTGAAATTCCCGAAATATACCCTTTAGATTTGATTTGAGTATCTTGTCTCTTGTCTACCCGGCAACGGTCTCTACCCCTCCTCCCCCACCTCCTTTACCCACTTCCATATGTCTGAAAGCCAATATTCTTTTTATTCACTGACCCTACATCGATTGTTATGACATCATACATAAATTTTCAACGATTCTTATCTAGAATTCTCAAGAGTAGTCTTCTTTTTTATATTGAAGTACTCCACTAACTACCTACAATTGATTTGAATGACTACACTAGTGGTAAAAACGTCATATAAGTACATAGTTGAGTAATACAACATGTGGAATTTGATCACGTGATAAAGTATAGTTAATATAGAATTTGATGTCCTTTTTATTTTAGACTTGATCTTCCAAGGATTTTCGTTTCTTATAACTTCATAACTTCACAGTAATTTTTTTCCCAATGAAACATAAAAAAAAAGACTTTTAAAACGAAAATCTCGTTTACACTTCTTAACGTGAATAGGTACAAGCTGTTTATCGAAGACAAATTTACTACAACGTAGTTTTCAGTAAAACAATTTCCTTTGTTGTTTAAATTCATTTTTACGGGACCCGAGGAAATTTCTTACAACATCTAAAGAAGCGATCAGAAAGTGGTTGGTCTACGACGATGTTTCTATGTGTACCGAAACCCCTTAAACTGAAGACGTCGGAAACGATACCAGGACCTCCTGAACCCTCCTTAAGATTTATTTGTCAGAAAGTTGAGTTGGATCGGTACTTCGCGAATGTTCTGGGAGAGGGGATGGAGATTCACCCGTAATGATCAAGTGGTCGTCGGATGAGAGTAGTTATGTGTCCTCATCAGAACCTAATAGTCTTTGGTCTAGGACACCCCTACGCATTTGTGGTTGCTCGTTGGGGTAATAGAAGGGGTGCAGAGGTATGAAACAAATATCATTTATCGTTCTGTCGGTCATGGGCCTCCGGACCCGGAAGACTTAAAGAAGAAGGTAAATCTACAAGATTCGGACAGAAAAATATCTTAAAAAGACGACGACGAGAGACAGACGAAATATAAAAATTTATTACTGAGTAGAGTAAAAAAAAAAGAAAAATTTTGTTCCCCTTTTAGACTTCCATCGATAGACACCGGAATTTTGTTGACAAAAGAGTTAACATAAATTGGTAGACGTCCTGTCATGGTTTCACGTCTCCGTCTTTTACTTCTACGGAAGTAAAAGAAGGATTTGAGATTCTGATCACGAGAATGTCCGCACTAATCAGTACCCTGGAGAAAAGGTTAAATTCCGTCTCTGTAGAGCTAAATAATAAGGAGATCTCGACATAGACTTTACGTCTACAAAGTCCGACGTCCGAGAAGATCACCTACGTCGACCGGAGTAAGAAATAATGACGGGCGCCTATTACTGTGTATCCTCTCGACCCGGTTCAAGCCCTACTACGAGAAAGTGAGATCCTGACCGATTATGTTCTTCCCGTAATTGTGTCGGTTCTCTTCCGGACCGTCGGGACCCCCGTTCCACTGGTTCGGTCTAGTCTCTGGACTCATAAAGGATTCCGACTCTCAAGTTGTCGAATCAATGCCGGGATCAATACATACCGAGATGTCTTCAGTATAATGGAACATCCTCGGTCCGACACTTAGAGTGTAACCGTTCTCCCTTTTAAATCCAGTCGTCAAAAGATAATGATTCACCCATATTAGTATAAAACCCAAACTAACGGTAAGTAAACGAAAATCAATCAGTGAAGGAATGTAGAATGGGACCCCAGATACTTTCTCATGTACCCTAAATCAAAACGTTTTAAAAATCTGTAAATATATATGTCTCTCTTTATGAAGATTTAAATTGTATAAAAATATAATCTTTACATACGATAGTCTAAAAGAGTCACGTTTTTAGTTCTCGGTTAAATCTCCAGATTTACTAGGGGGTACTATACGTACACTGTAAACGTCTTTCTTTTTGGGACAGTAATACACTTCAACCGGACTATGAGTTCCTTTTTTACACTATAATGTCAGATGGGTCTTTTATTCAATGTGTATCTTCACCGACTCTCGAGCTTATAATCTTTTATTAGTCTTTTCTTTTTTCCTGCAGTTGGAATTAAATTGTAAATTGTAACATCATACTTTGATTGTAACGTTGGTAAAGGGCTATTGACAACTTTTATGTTAGATTGTGGATCGTGAGTCAGTCGTAATTCGTTCCATCGTCCATGTGTTCTGTATTGAGTGACCTCTCTTTGTCAGTGAGGCCGATGAAACACCGAAGACGTTCCCGGTGGTAGAGGAGAAGATAAATGACAATAATTTAAACGGACTCCTACATCCTACCTCCATGATTCTCAAGTTTACATTACTCTTTTTTTATCTCAGATCAGATGTTCCGTCTCCAAGACTACAAAGAATCACCTCTGTAAAAATGAGGAATGTGACTGAATCTGGAAGGTAAGAAAGGGACTCAGAGTCTAGTTATACTATCTATTTCCATTTCGAATTCCATTTGCTAATGGGATATTCGACTACCCTTAACATTAAAGTCATATATCGTTTGTGATGTCCCATGTCATTCGAATGTTCGTATTTTCTAAGTAGTGAATAAAGGTTACTAACTAAACATAAGACCAAATTAATCGGTACTTTCTCAGGTAAAAAATTTCGAAAGGAAATGAAAAGTAAAAATAAAGGAAAATGGTGACGGACGACATCTTCGATTAGGGGTCGACAGTTCAATTCCTTTAAATTTCCATCTGTGATTTATTTTTGTAATGGTTAGTACTTACGTAAACGTATATCGTTGGTACCTAGAGTTCGACTCTAAATATTAATATAAAGACTCTCTAACAGAATAAAATATTAATTATAATAAAATTAATATTATAGTATTAAATGTTTGTATTAAGTATTTTCGTCTATATAATCGGTGGGTTTTTGGTTTACAGAATACTATAGGAGAAGTGGATGTTGGAACCAACTAACTAAGAATCATTGGTTATATTCACTAAAAATCTCCTTATATGCAAATTTCTTGAGTTCTTTCTTACTTTCGGACTGGGTATTTCAGCTACCCCCAGTGCCATCCTATTCCCTAACCCCTACTCTCTGACTACCTTTCCTACTAACCAATGATTTTATTGTTTGCGTGTTTACGTAAGTCTTTAAGTGGTTCTCACAGGTACAAATAAAATTGATCGGTGGTGTTTTTTCCTTTTCAGTCCTGTTATCACTTCCGGTCGACAACAAAAAGAACTTCTCCAGGGTCGAGGCATACGACTCCTTGAGATAAGTTCTACCGGACCGACTCTGTTTACAAGACAGGTGTGAAATTTACCGTCGACCAATAATTTACTGAGGGTTATCTCACTTGTGAACGATAACTGTTATTCCATTATATTCCTGGCACGTCTCGTTAGTCCTACCCTTACACTTACTTTTTAGAAATTAGACTTTAATGTCGACAGTCCCAATATAATATTTTGTACTTTCAACGTAGACGTCAATCTTAATTACACAGGGGTTTCGGTTCAAAGAGTATTGGGCGTAGAACGTCTATGTATAAAATATTTATCCGATGGGTAGAAGATATTTAGTTTCTCTTGACACCGGATATAATTCCTTAGTTTTCCCCAGTGGAGAGAACCGTAACCATAAACAACTCGTCATAACCCCTCCCCCCACGACACACTTTACTTGTAACTAAAGGTTTCAGACCGTCTCTCCAATCTTCATAATCGGGACGTGTCTTGATAGGTGACCAAGATCGTAGTGTATGTTTACTCAAATTCAATATAAAACATTATTTGACACTGACTCCTTTTGGTCCCTAATACTGTATTATATTTGTTCACTTTACCGGAAGGACCGTTTAAATGGTTGTCTTACGTTTAAAACTAACGACCCGTCAAATAAATTTTTTGACTATATTGGAGAGACCCCCGTTAGTGTATGAAAAATTTTATCAGTATCAGAATTGTTCTATTAAAATGTAGTCTCTATGTATTTTTAGGTATAATCATTCCGGTGTCTTTGTGTATTTTAACTTCCGGACCTTTGTAATAATCTGTAGTAGATCAGGTCCTTGAGTAAACAATTTTAGACCACGTAAAAAATTTATTTGTACAGTCTATGGTTTACCGTAAATATAAATTTTAGAGACTTTTGTAATTTGTAAACCAGAGCGTGTCCGGTTTTAGGGAGGGAGTATAGACCCCTACATAGAGTGAATTTTCTGTTTCTACTAACGTTACTTGATCTACGATAAATATAACGATTATAGATTCCGTAGCACCACTCAGCGACTACGGAGACACGAAATTTTTTTTATTATTTCGGTACGAAAAATTTTAGTCGATGAATTATGTTGTCCAGAAGAAATTTCCTCTCTTTACTATTTCTTTAACGATCATTGTAGTGTGTACGTTTGCATTATGACCAGAGTGAACCGTAATAACTGAGACCCTTTATATAGTAACGATACTTTTTTATATCTTCTATATAAATAATTTCAAGTTTTTTCTTCGAGAATTCTTCACTGGTAAACAAAACCCATCATTAACAACCGGGGGTCTCCCTTGATACAAAATTAAGTAGATAACTTACTCATTTTCAGGACAGCCCGAGAGACACTGGGGGTACCCGATATCAGACGGTCCGAGGAGACAGGTACCCTAAAGGGTCCGTTCTTATGACCTCACCCAACGGTAAAGGAAAAGGTCTCCTAGAAGGACTGACTCCCTAGTTTGGGTCCATAGGACGTAACGTCTGTCTAATAAATGGTAGACTCGGTGGTCCCTTCGAGTAGATAACATTTTAAGTACAATTTATCTTTTTAGTTCACGTATTTGTTGTATATATTTAATTATTGAAGAAAACACGAATGAGACACCTTTTGATCGATCTGTGTGGATTATGTTTGGAAGGAGCTAAAGGTTCCACTCCTTGACGGTCTCTAACGACTCGTCTGTTACCATCCTCGGTCCCTACGTCCGCGGGGTTGACTTTCTTGCCTAAATGAGAAATGGAGACCCCAGACGTCTGTCCTACACACGAAGCCAGTGAACTACAATGACCTAAAGACTCGTAGTTGTCTACTTGTATGAAAGAGACAAAGTGTTAGCAAAATACCGAAACAAAGTAAAGATACCCGGAATCAGAGTCAGAGGGTACGGAGACACTGGAGGTCTGGTCAATGACGTCCCTCGAAACGAATACAGAGAAAATTGGTTGGTGGGTCTTCGAAAGTGGTAACCACATTTTACGTCGTCAAGTCGATGAATTCTTAAACCCGACTATTCTTTCGTCTCCTGTGTCAAGTTCGGGTCTTAGAATATACGTTTCTGGAGTAAATGAGTTTACTCTAAAACTTGCGACCGAGGTTCAGTATCCATTACTGGGTTGTACCAGATTTTGAACAGGGGACTTACACTTCTACTCATCTAAAAACATTGGACATCGTGGTGGTATAAAACTATCGTAACTTACATTTTTTTTAATGAAAAATATAATTATCTTGACAAGTTTTACTTTTGAAATCGACATTAATAAAATGTAAATGTCATTATGTTAAACTGAGGATCTTTAGGTTCTCATTGAGTCTCATCTTTTCTTTAGTTTGGACCCTACCCTGGTTGATGCTTTTTCACTCTTAACGAAAAGACCGTAAGTCCCCGAGAAGTTTCTTTTCTTTTCCCATTCTTCTGTTGTATCCTTTCTGTCGTTCTTCTCACTCACCTTAACCCTCTAATATATACATATAATTTTGGACGTTTGGTTAGGACGTCATGTTTCACGAAGGGTCTGGAAGGTCGGTGGACTTTAATCTTACTGATTTACGGTAGTCCATACTGAGTATCTGGAATCTGAGGTTTGTTCACAACTTCTTTATGTCCCCTCACGAAGTACAGACGAAAAAACCTTGGTCCTCTTTTGAATTCCCTTCCTTTCTTATAAGTCTTGTGATCTGTTCAGTGAGCCTCAAACCGATGGTCTTGTCTGTGTGACACGGTCCAAACGTTCACTTTTTCCCTTTCTTTATCCAGTAGATTATATCTCAACCCCCGAAGGGTCCACCTTGATCACCATTTCTTAGCGGACGGTTACGTCCTCTATGGTTTCAGCCCCCAAGTTAGGGTCCCAGTTCATCTAGGGGACCTCCTCCCTTCCCGATGGGTGAGATCCTAAGAACGGACCCTTTAAAGTACCTGTCTCCTCGGACCGCCCGATGTCAGGTACCCCGACGGTTCTCAGGCCCTACTGACTCGTTGACCCGCGTTATATCTCAGTGGTAGAATTTATTACAGAGTTTTATCGTAATTTTATTTGTATTTAATTTTGATGGTAGATGAAAGTAGTAGGAAAATATTTGTTTTCCTTTTCTCGTAGACCGTAAAATTAAAGGGCTTAAATCTTGTATTAAAGTCTTGTTTCGAAAAAAGCAGGGTTTCGTCCATTGGTATAAAAACGAGAGGGAGGTTTATCCGACGTAATTTTATACTTACGTCTTTTCACTGTTGTCTTCTTATGTGTAGTGTTGTGACGTTTGTCACACCTGCAAAAGAGACTTCCAGATTATCCATGGTTTATAATACCCTACATGTACTTTACTTCGCGTCTTCTTAGAAACAACATAGTCACAGATTTTATCTGAAGGTATTCCGGTTCCATAACTTCTGTGTTTGATCTCAAAATTGTAGTAAAGTTGAATTGGTTACTGTAAACCCTCTCGTTTTCCAGTTTTCGTAACGTCGAGAGTTCGGCGGGTGTGCACAGACCGGCAGAAGACCGGATCACTCTATCTTTCAGTGAGCCCCTCTTGAGGTACCTTGGGTCTCTTGATTGGTAGACCGTTCCTCGTGAGTCCCAGACTCTTCCCAGACTCTTCATTGAGTCTACCTCACACTACTTGTAGACAAAGAGAACAGGTCAGGGATTCAGTACAGTTTGAGACACTGGAATGTCTGATTTCACATGGTCGGAAGGGTCAGTAAGTGATGGCGAGTCTCAAACGAGTTTAAGTACAGGTAACTCGGTCGCTACGATAGATTGTAATTCCATTGAAGTTCAATGTCATTAAATCTACAAAGTAGTGGATCCATTATAACCCTCTTACACTCTCTTACTATTGAATTGGATATAAGGTTTATAAGTCTAAAAAATAGCTGGAAAGACCTGTAACTCTTACACGACTAATAACTACAAATCTCTTCGTTTGACATTAATCTCATTTGTATACGACGTTTAAGTTTAACCATCACTTTTTTGATTTACATTAAATAGGTTTCCTTGATAATTTTATACGGCAATCAAAATTTCAATCTTTTACCTTTTTCATCTATTTACTCCTTTAAAAGCAAATTGAAACGTATTTGAAAAGTTACCTTTTCAACTTCTTTACTTAAAGAAGGTAATAAAAACTCTTATTAGTACTCAATAAATGTGAAATAATACTCCTTTTAGAGAAAATGAAAAAAGAGAGGGAGCAGAAAAAAAGAGAGTGTGAACCACCTGTTTACGTTTATGAAACTCTCCTATAGGGTTGTCTTTGGTGACACCAAACTCCCAAAGGAGCAGTAGAACATAATCTCTTTTACTACGACTTAGTATATATGAATTGTTTAGTTTTTCGTTGTTTGTACACAATCATTACTTTTACGGGGTATGATTCATTAGTAGTGCGACGGTGCTTTCCTTTTGTTCTGAAAATAAATGAATTGTGTAATGTGAGACAAGGTATCTCTTTCTTATATAAAATGGTTTGTGACTACTTGACTTTAGGACGGGTGGGTTAAAGTGGAAGTATACCTAAAATTATAACTGATGTGTACACACGATTCAGTGAAGTCAACACAGACTGAGAAACGTTGGGATATCTGATATCGGACGGTCCGAGGAGACAGGTACCCTAAGAGGTCCGTTTTTATGACCTCACCAAACGGTACGGGAGGAGGTCCCCTAAAAAGACTGGGTCCCTAACTTGTGTGCAGAGAATGGAGAGGACTTAACCGTCCACCCAAGAAATGGTGATTACGGTGCATCCTTCGAGTTATAACTGATATCAATTATGATAAAAGAAGTGAGGTAATCTGTGATTCCTGTAACAAAAATATTAACCATCTCTATTTTCCTTTGGTTCAGTACAAGTGGGTTTACCTTTTGATGTTTCTTTTTATACTACTAGAGTCTCCAAACGTTGTATACTTATCTATCTCGATAGGAAGGGTACAGTATTTAGATCGGTCAGTAAAATGTAAACCTTGCCATTTTTATTTATTTAATTAATTTTAGAGTTAGAAACTTTCACCCCTTTCACTCAACGGTCACCTCTTCTTTATGAGTAAGTAAAGAAGAAAAAAAAATTAAACAAAAAAAAATTAAAAATAAAAATGAAATAAAATGAAATGTTATGACATAACGAAAACGGTATGTAACTGAACTTAGGTGGTGCCCACATGTTTCAGTTTCTCAATATTTTCGATTATCTACTGACTTTGTTAAAATCTTCTAAACTCGGGTTCTGGACAGCACTTCCTGATATTACTTTCCCTCTACCTTCGATAGACGGTAACCCTTCGGACCTTCAATATATTCCTTGTTACTCCTCCTACTTTTGTCCCTTCAATTTACTTCTAGACATACACCTTGTCAATTGGTTAGACATGGAGGCTAACCGTCTGAAACTTTCAAGTCTCAACTAGAGGAGATATACTTTAAGGGACCCTTAAGGAGAGACTGTTCAAATTTACCTGGAGAACCCACTTCAGTTCAAAAGATCACGGTTTCAATGACGGTTCTTATTTCGGTAGAAACAAAACAAAAAACTCTCTGGACTCTGGCCTATCGACGAGAGACAAGTGACTAGAATTTTGATTCGGAAGGTCAGTTATTAGATATCGGTGTGTGACTTGACAAATGGTCAATCGTCTTCTTTACGTACGATTGACTGGTTATGAAGAAAAAAAAAATTATATTTCTCTGTTGGTTCTCAAAAGTCCGTTTATTCTTTTTATTTTATTTTCTCTTTCTAGATTCGTTTAATTGTCTTTTTTTAGAATTTTACTTGTACATTGAGTTCTTATACTCTCTTGAAAATTTCTTAATATTAATTGTGTGAGCGCTTACAAGTTCTTTTGTAATGTGAGTGTTTTTCTTTTCCTTATCCTACAATATGTTTTGTGTGATATGTTAATATCCCTTTCGAACAACCGCGCCCATTTTATACCAGAGATTTTAATCGTAAAAGTTATCTTTCTGTTCTTTTCCTTTAGTTTGAACTATATGGGTTCAAATGTCTCTTTTTACGTTTCTATGATTTATACTTCTTTTTACGTTTGCCGGTCACTAAAGATCGTGTTGTAACTAACTTTGTCTTTTTCGTCTTTAAGAGTTTCTTTATATCTTTACATTTTAACTGACCCAAACCCCCCATTACCCCTTAGTGGTTACTGAACGAACGTAAATTATCCTATAAAGAATTTAGGATTTATATCTGATAAATAATTTATCAGATATTTCTTACTTTTATCTTTGTTCCTTTGGTGAATCCGTTGATTTTCGTAGGTCGACCCTTTACTACTATGGAGGTTTCACCTCGTTCACTCTTCACCAGTCTAAGATTTTTTTTGAATTTCCACCTTAGTTATCTTAACGATCTATACCCTACACTTTTTTTGATTTCTACAGTTTTTCCGAGTTTAAAAAAACTAGGTCCGTTGATCTACTTGCCTTAAGACTAAATGACTCTAGTTTAAATGACATTTTCCTTACGAGAACAGTCACTTTAAACCCCTCTTTATACATTAAACCTGACAATCTACACTCTAAGTATAATCTGTGGGTTAACCTATATGACTTGTTCATCACTCTATAACCTCAGACTTTAAGGTCCTTCTTCTAAGATCGTTAACACTTGTTTACTGTAAATTTCGATTCCACGACTTACTCAAGTGGTTTATGACTCATGTATCTCTATTATCCTTTCCAGGTATCTTGTTCGGGACTACGTGAGGTCACAACTCTACACTTCTTCTACTTCTCATTGTTCGGTTTTTCTTCGTAGATCCCTCCGTCTTCCTAATGGTTTTCTCTCACCGTACGGCCTTCAGTTCACACAAAGTTCTTTCTCCCTCAGTAGTCGACACAGTTTTGGACGAAACTTCATTCACGTTATTCCTGAATTTTCACTAGCAACTTACAACGTCGGACCTCGAGAACCCATTACACTGTTTTCGACAAGGACTCCACTATCCCCACCTTGGTCTTATTTCACATAAATTCTCTCTTACCCTTTCCGTTATCTCTCTCTAATCTGTATTAGAAGGTCCTCTAAAAGATCCTTTCAATCGTGTCTTGACGACTCCCCAAACCTTCATATAACCCTAGTCTCCTTTTAGAAAATGCTATACACGACAACATCGTATAAATATAGTATAACCCTTACAAGGATATCTCTCCCTAGTAAACTAAGTCCTACCCCTGTCATCGGCGTCTTTGTTATAGGAATTTCGTCCTTCCCCCTTTTACGTGTTTCTTCGATGATCGGAAGGTACCTCGTTTCTGTTGTGTCGCCTACCGTCTTACGTGTCCCCGTCTACATGCTTCCGTCCAAACACGTTTTCGTGTGCTTTCAACGACAACTAACAAAGGTAAGAAAAAAAAAAGAGAGAGAGAGGAATTTTATCCTTCTTTTCCTCTAGTCTCCTCATTGACCCTCTCCAATCTCTCCTCTATTTTTCTACTATTTAGTAGCACATCCACTCCTCCTTTCGTGGATTCCTTCCTTCCTTCTGAACATTCCGTCGTGTTTCTCGTGAAAGCGTAACGGAAAGAAACCCTGACCTTACTTTTGACTGGAAAAGGTCAGGTCACCGGTGACGACTCAAAAGGTTTAAACGACCGTATAACTTACGTCTTGAAAGTGTCGTAGTAGAAAGACCTAAACTTCATCGAGTTGACCTTAGGGTAACGGAGGTGATCGAAACAAGTATCACTACTAAGGATTCCGGGAGAACTGAAACGTAAGGTCCTACAGACCGAGATCCACTTACTAGTGTGGTAGCACCACTAGACCCAGTACTTCTAGAAAAAACATATCAAGAAGACACATAAAAACAGTGGAGAAGAAGAATAGAAGACGAAAACAATCCAGGTATAGTAAAGACAGAATATAACACGGGTAGAAACGTACTTTACAAGGGAACCATAGAGATTAAAAGAACATCTCTAGGGATCAGGAAGGGTAAGATAACAAAACGAGATAAAGAAACGTAACTAGTGATTCCTACCGAAAGAATAGAAAGAAATAATAAGAAACCTTGAGACGTAAGTTATCTATATAGAAAGGAAAAGAGGAAACGGACATTGAAGAGAAGAAAAGAGTCTATAAACATTCCGGAGGAGTCTGTTGGTAAAACGGAAAAACGTAAAGAAAAAGAACCCTTACCAGAACTAGTGACAGAGGATATGTTACAGTGTTTGGAGACAGGTATCAAAAAGTCCGCGAGATCGTCTAGATTAGGGAACTCAGACAAACAATGAAGGTGATATTTTAGTATTCCCTAAACTAAATCCAGTATGGACTTATCAGATCACCAAAAGGGATGAAAGAAGTTAAATTCAGACTTGAAACGTTATTCCTCAAGTACTGGACTCGGTATCAGTCGAGGGTCAGAACAAAAGCGATTGACATATCTCGAGGTAAAAACCGACGTTTCTTATATTAATCAGACTAAAACCATAACTGGTAGACCACTATAGGTACACATCTCAGAAGAGAACACAACAACCTTCTCACACAAACGATACTGCTCACGGAAGAGAACCGTTTTGAGACACTCGGAAACAGGACGAAGTAAAAAGGAGGTTCCGGTTTAAACGGACACTAAGGTCCATAGAGAACTGAAGGATGAAAACGTAAGGTCAGGGGATGTTACTTTTCCTATAGAAAACTCCACAATCAAGATTTTCCAGATCTTCTGGAACATCCAGAAGTATCTTGGTAGACATCTTGTAAGTATCTTTACAAGGTCTACAATTTCGACCTAAATTTTTTCCGTCTCCTTGGTCTCTAACTTAACGGTTGTAGGTGACCTAATAGTTTTATCGTTCTCTCAAGGTCTTTTTGTAGATAAAGACGAAATAACTGACTGATGTAGTTTCAGAAATTGACACACCTAGTGTTGTTTGATACCTTTTAAGAATTACTCTACCCTTATAGTCTGGTGGAGTAGACGGAGGACTCTTTAGACATATGTCCAGTCCTTCGTTGTCAATCTCGTCCTGTACCTCGTTGTCTGACTAAGGTTTATCCTTTTCCTCATACAGTTACGACACAAAACAGTGGGAATAATAACTTGAATATGCGTCTCATGTAGTACGCTTTACGACCCGACCTACTTCTGTTCGACGTTAGTTCTAACAACCCTCTTTATAGTTATTGGAGTCTATACGTCTAATGTGGTGGGAATACCGTCTTTCACTTCTTCTTGATTCTGGGAGAACTACTTTCACTTTCTCCTCTGACTTTTTCAACCGAATTTCGAGTTGTAAGTCTTTTGATTTTATTACCGTAGACCCGGGTAGTGAAGAACCGTTTATCCACCCTTTGTTACTGTCTGAAATAAAAGAACCCGAGAATTTAGTGACGTCTACCACTGACGTCGGTACTTTAAGTTTCTACGAACGAGGAACCTTCTTTTCGATACTGGTTGGATCTGTCGTATAATTTTTCGTCTCTGTAATTAAACGGTTGTTTCCAGATAGATCAGTTTCGATACCAAAATGGTCATCAACTTAACACCACAACCTCTTCTAAGAACTCCCAGGGAACCTGTCGTTCCTCTAGGTTGGACAGTTAGGATTTCCTTTAGTCAGGACTTATAAGTAACTTTCCTGACTACGATTTCGACTTTGAGGTTTAGAAACCGGTTGACTACGTTTCTTGACTAAGTGACCTTTTTTGAGACTACGACCCTTTCTGACTTCTGTCCTCATCTTCCCCTGCTGTCTCCTACTCTACCAACCTACCGTAGTGGTTGAGCTACCTGTACTCAAACTCATGTGAGGTCCTCAACCACTACCTGTCCCTTCGGACCGCACGACGTCAGGTACCCCAGTGTCTCAGTCTGTGTTGACTCCCTGACTTGACTTGACTTGACTTGTTTCTCGTGTGAACTCTAATTATCAATACTTGTTTCTCTCTCTGCACCCTTTAACTGGTGCACGAAGAAGTCTAGAGTCAGTCCACGCACCCCTCGACATAATACCCACTTCTGAACTAAAAGATCCGAAGTCCAAAACACTCTCGTTCTATTCAAACCCTCTACTTAGTTGCCACCATCCGTTCCCTCAGTACTCTCTCGTGTCGAAGATTCGATCCATTCCTCTGGTCTCTCCTCTACACACCACACCACGTGTCAGTTTTTCCCCACTCAGTCTTTCTTTCCTTAAAACTTCATTCTTATAAACGCTTTCTCTCTCTTACCCTGACCTGTCCCCCTCCCCTACCTTACTATTTAGTCCGTCGCTGAACTCTAAACTCACGAACTTTGACTTTAATTTTAACTTCACATTTCCAGATTCTATACCGACCTCACTTATTCCATCTTCACTTCACTTCAGCGAGTCAGTACAGGCTGAGAAACGTTGGGGTACCTGACATCGGATAGTTCGAGAAGACAAGTACCCTAAAAGGTCCGTTATCAGGACCTCACCCAACAGTAAAGGAAGAGGTCCCCTAGAAGGGTTGGGTCCCTAGCTTGGGCCCAGAGGGCGTAACATCTGTCTGCGAAATCGCAGACTCGGTGGTCCCTTATTCCATCCTACCTTACGTTTAAGAACTCTGTACCCTTCCAGTTTCTGGACCCCCCAATCTGATGACCTTCCCAAATAGATGTAACTTTAATGGTTCCAAATACTATCCTCAACATAACCTCCCTCTCTTTACCACTTAATCAACTATACTATCTGAATGCCTAACGTTTAACCATTCTACTCCTTTGTCACAGAGTTCCTAGATACGTACTAATACCGTTTACTCTCGTCTCTCATCATATTAGAATGTTTCAAGGACTCTTCATTACAAAGTTTCCCCTCTCACCACAATGTTACAAACCTCCGTCATAAGTCTTGTTTCCTTCTGAGGGTGGAGGTTCTTGTTATCATAACTCAAGTTCCTTTTCTTCGTCAGCTCAGATCTCTTGTATCGTCTTTTTACACACGAGTGGACTCTCGGTCGAAGGTGAGTCTGGTTCTCCGACGTCTCTAAAGTGCTCCTTCGGTTTCTATATCTTTTCTCTAGTCGTTTAAGTCGGTTGTACCTGTTTAAGTCGGTCGGAGGACACGCGAAATACGGATCCTCGACTCTTATCCAAAATATAAAAATTTCTCAATCTGAATCTGAAATTTACCAATATATTCATGTACGTACTATAAGAACTAAAACAGAGAACCAGGTGTTCCGGAGTTCATAACTATAAATGATAGGTTGGGAAAGTATATTTTGGTCTGTAGAGGGTGGAGGTCCGGTCTCCTAGTCGACATCTACGAGTCCCGTGGTTGTCCCGGTGTCACTGAGTGTTATCACTTCTGTGTATAGGACTAAAACTCTATGTTTCGGAAAGGGATGTTGAAAGTGGGTTTGAGAGGGTTTTAAATACTCCTTTGAGGTTTCCGGTTACATGTCTGTTTGTGTGACGTTAAACCATAGATATTTTGGATACCGTGAAGATTGTGTTGTATTGTGTCGGTATACCATAAAAAAGGTCAATGTATCTTGTTGAAGGGATCGGAAGGGGAAGGAGGTGACCTCTTTCTAGTGAAGATGTATGTGTGTGTGTGTGTGTTTAGACGGTTGAAGACTATGTCTTCTAAAACGATTACTGACTGTTCCTTTCACAGACCCATCTCGTTTAGACTCTTATCATATACCTTAGTACCCCGGAGGGTCCACCGTGGTCACCATTTCTTGGACGGACGGTTACGTTCTCTGTCTTCTCTACGTTCAAGTTAGTGACCCAACCCTCCTAGACGTCTTCCTTTACCACTGGGTGAGGTCAAAAGAGCGGACCTTTTAGGGTGTCTGTCTCCTCGGACCACCCGATGTCAGGTACCCTACCGTTTCTCAACCTGTGTGTATGTGAGTGAGTGTGTGTGTGTGTGTGTGTATGTCTTAGTATCCGCCTAACCTTAGACTACTCTTTATTTTCTCAAATCCCGTAGAATACAACTGACTTCATTTGTCCATTTTAGGTTCGGGTTCTGAGAATTCCCAGTAAACTGGTTTGACACCATCCTCTGATATTAAGTCATCACCACCCTTCTCCACTCTCCGGAAATGTCCTCGACCACCCTGAGAAACCTAAAGACCAAGTCGGTGTCGAAACCAAAGATTGTCTTTGGTTTCACTACACGAGGGACTATCGCAGTGGTTCAGATATAAATCCGATGGATGGTAGATGTATAATAACTAAGTAGTAGTGTTAAGACACTTCTTCTATAATTTTGAAGGTAAAGTGTCTACTCTTTTTTTTATTCACTAGACTGGTTCCAATATGTCCATTATTTTGGGTTTTGGACTCGATCTTAGATCCAGAAGACCGATAATTTGGTTGGTAAAGAAAAGAGTGTCGACTTCTCATACATAAGTTTTTGTCGTGTATGATCCCTCATGAAGGATATCTGCTCTTTTGTTTTTTCTTATATGGGAGATTCTGAACGAAAGTAATTTAGTTTTGTGTACTAATTCGTCAGGATGGTAGACTGACAATTTTCGTATAGAGTTTGAATATTTATATTCGTATAGATTTCTTTATTCGTGTATACATGTATATTCGTCCTCTCCCACCGGACGAAATTTGTACTTAGAACCTATAGCTAAAACCACCCTTTCTCTTCTGACCACAACTTGAGACCTTTGTGTAAGATCGTGATCTCTTCATAAGAGACTGTTTCTGTTTTTCTAAAGAAGTGAAGGTTGACTCTGGACCTATGTACCCGGTATACTAATACATGCAGAGTGGTTCGTTTGAAGTTTGTTGATCAAGTTTTAGGTCCATGAAAGTTCCAGGATCGAACAAATTTATTCCCATGTTGTGAGACGTTTCGTGATAGCAGAAGAAGATATTTATTTACTTAATTGTAAGAGTTAGTATAAAATTAACCGATACTAATATTGGGGAAAGTTAGATAGTGAGTTATGTACTATTTTGGATTAAAAGATTGTAGTTTTTACTTTCAGACTAAGTCTTAACACCATTTATAGGACTCCAACAGTCCCTTTTTTAGAAGGTTTCTTCTACACCTTGAGAAGGACAAAAAGAGTGAAAAAGAAAGAAAGTACTTTTACACATGACATTGACGATATATCTTGAATTACACTATATCAGAAGTCATCAGGGTCAATTTACACACCATGAAATGAAAATGTTATGCTAAAACCGTTACATCAGTACTTCACAAAAATGACACGAAAGTCTATGGTGTAATATTTTCTCTTCTTAGTAAACTAAATGATGGTCCTTTTTACTTAGTTGAATATTAATTTGATCTGAAGAGGTTTACTTTTATAAATAGAATTAAAGTGAAAGAAACTGTACAAACATAGGGAGTATCAATGAAGTTACTTGTATACAATTGATAAATAAGTAACTAAGCACACAACATAAAAATTTATAAAACAAAATCTCCATACTCCAAATATACCACCTAGTTTGTTTTCTGTAACTCCAATAAAAGTTCTCTGTATATTAACCCCATTTATTCTAAAATTTTGTCACGATATTCTTTATAGTTTCCAGTATGTTCATAACAGACTTGAGGATATCTCCGTTAGTACGGTTACTATCGGACAGAGTCAGTTGACTCCAATTTATTACAACACTATTGTTGTTTTTTTTAGATTTTTCAGAGTCACTAAACGGTTTATTTCAAATAAAAAGTGAGTTCAATGTACAAGAAAACCCCAGTTCTTACTATATAGAAGGTGTAAAGAAACAGGAGATGGACTTCCTTCCCTGTTCTCTCGTACCTCCTTGGTGTGTTCTTAAGAATTTTGGAAACAAATCTTTATAGAACGTTAAAGGTGAAGTTACAAGAAATTGGTTCCCTTTATGCCCGATCCTTCATACCAGAAGGATGTCCCTCTCTATGGTGTCACTAAGGAATCTTTACAAGCTGTTAAAATGATAAAATTTTTCGATTACAAGTAAATAGTCTCTATTTTGTGGATCGACGTTAATAAAGTCCTCATATACGACAGGGAATTTGGGGTGAGGTCCATATTCCGTCCCTCTCTCCCGTCGACGTCTAGAGAACGACTTACCTTGGTACGAACCCCATATACCTTATGTATCCTACATACACTAACGGGAAGTAAAAAGAGACAAATGAATAAGAACCCGACAAACGGAGAGCAAGTGTTAGCCTAGGGACACCTGTAATCCACTAGGTCGAGGACTGGGCGAAGACCGAATCGTGTCGTAAGACCGTTAGTGTGTAAAGGTCGGTAGTCGAGCAAGTGGTTAAGACAGGTTCAGGAAATTAGGTGTGGTGAGCCGAGACGAGTCTCTCAGGGTCCTGACGTCGGAGACGTCGGAGGTTTGTGGACATGGTGTAGACGGGTGTAGGTGAGTCAGGTTTAGGGTCTGGACCCCGGAGAGGAGTTTGAACCGTCTAGTTACGATGACAACAGCTGACGACAGATGGACGTTTATCTCACCCTTCTTCGTTTAATAATTCGTTTCTGTGCAAACCATTTATTTTGTTTGTTTTAGAATTCTGTATCCCAGGTTTCCCTACCTTTGATAATTATTAAAAGATGTGTCATTGTTCAAACCTTTGGTGTCAAGGAACTCAAATAATGTTTCTCCTCTGGAGATTCCCCGACGCACTTTCCCGTACTGGTCTTTGTATACGTGAACCCGATTCATTCTAAATTTTCTTATTTTGTCTTTGAGTTCAGTAGTACGAATAAGTCGTTGAAAAATTTTTACATTATTTTATATGTATTAATGGTCTATCTGTAGTGTATGTAAAATTGAAAAGAATGAAAATGGACATTCTAAATATCTAGGTTTCGTACTTTAATGTTTTATCAATGTTAATTATTATCGTAACCGTATTGACATTTGTAATAATTAAACGAGGGTACAAATTTTTCAGTTCATATAAATCCGTATATTGTCTACAAGAATGTCATTCCTTTCTGTCTTGTTCATTTGTGACTAAACCAGTGTAGACGTCGTAGTTTACCTCTTCCGTTACCGTTGGGTGAGGTCACAAGAACGGACCTCTTAGGGTCCCTATCCCCTCGGACGGACCACCTGACGGTAGAGACCCCAGCGTATCAGTCTGTGCTGACTTCGTTGAATAGTCGTCGTCGTCACAGTTTGGAAATGTTTTATAAAGTGTTAAAGAAACTAACATCCTGACGGTGACAAAACAAAATCCAAATTCTACTTTTTAGTCTCCACACCTAAATCCGAAGGAGAAATCTGAAGGTCGAGAAGGGTTGTCTCTTCCCCCGAGTCTTTATTCACTGTTTGGAGAGGGCAAAGAGAGGAGAGAGAATCGGTGCACCTACTTAAATTTGTGTTACCGTGAAGTACTTTTGATGCAAACTCCCGTCATAGAAATACGTCGACTAGAACGGGCAAAAATGTTTTTACTCTCTGGAACAAATGTTAGAAGGGTAAATCTTCGTTATTCATTCAAAAGGACGGATTGTATACTCTCGATAAAATGTATTAGAAAAGGTTGAAAGGAATCTCATGGGAGGTCCCTAGTCGTTAAGTCCAATCGACCACTTAAAAACAGAAATCAATAAAAGAAAAGTTTACCCGATCAGAGTTGTCGAGTTGGGGTTCGACCAAGGTCGACGGGTCCTACTACAACACGAGGAAGGATTTTTGTGTCACTGTTTTCCATGATTTCGATGACTCACTAGTTCCATCACTTGAAAATCATCGTAGCGAAGTTAAAAGGTACACCCTTAGAGAGGTCCTTTTTTTCAACTTCGTAACTTTAACGTTAAAGGTAAGAACAAAATTCCAGACTTTACCTTCCCTTTCCTCTAATTAAAAAGTATACTTAATTTCTACTGAGATTGTTATACAAAGGAATGTTCCAATTGTTTGTCCTTTTCCGTTCACTAGTTCTACATTGGTATTAATAATGATCTAAATGAAGTCTGACGATGAATCTCGATGTGCTGTGATAGTAAAGTCCGTTAGGAAAAATTACAGTCGTTGTTAAACTTTAATGAGTCCTAAAAAGTTATTCATCAGATTCGAAAAATTTCAAATATACTGTAGTACTTTCAACACTGAAAAAAAAAATGATAAGTTATTACCATTATTATCATTCTGATAATAATTCTGATATAATTATTACTATATTATCATTCTGATTCACAGATGATCAGTGTCCGATAACAAACGTATCGATGATTGTCCTTTTTTTTTTGGTGTATCATCTGGTTATTAATATGTACATTTTAATTAAAGTCTAATTTTCATTTCTAGTTTAATACTTCCTTCAGACGCCATGAAACGACTCACGACAACCTTATTCTATGTTCATTAAAGATTTCTAATCGTCTTATAAGTAATAACGGGTGATTATCATTTATGTGTGATTAAGTGAGGTAGGATATACGAAACTGTCCCGACGTTAAGAAACTCTATTGAATGAACAGTTCGTCGTATTGGTGTTTTTCTACGGTCGTCACATTAAAAGGTGTCAAGTGAATTAAAAGAGTAAATATTTGTGTAAGTTTAGTTCAAGTGGACTTTCAAGTTTTAATATCCCTCTACTTGTAGTGTTTAATGAATAAATGAGTTTATAAAAACAAGAATAAAAGGTAACGAAATTGACGTCAGGAGACAACAACTTTTTTACGAATATAGTCACCCTCTGTAATTTATAGATTTAAGTATATGTTTTTGACATTTTTCCGTTTTGATACTTACGAACCAAAATTTCGGATAAAGATAACGAATGACCTACGTACTGAACCTTTTCATTGTCATGAAGACCCGGAACTAAATTAATAAAGATTTCTATTCTTATTGATTCATGGACGGAGTAACCTAACAAGTTACAAATTTAAATAACTAGACATAATTCGTAAACCACGGTCCGAGTGTCGTTTGCGTCCCGAAGGGACCACCGAGTCACACATTTCGCAGACGGACGTTACGCCCTCTGGGTCCAAACTAGAGACCCAGTCCTTCTAGGGGACCTCTTCCTTTACCGTTGGGTGAGGTCATGAGAAGGGACCTTTTAAGGTACCTGACTCTTCGGACCATCCGATGTCAGGTGCCCCAGCGTTTCTCAGCCTGTGTTGACTCGTTGAAAGGGGAAGTGTCATTTACGATACATTCTTAAACGAGATAGTGACATAGTAATAATAGTAGTACTAATAATTGGTGACTGACTGGAAGTACTTTCAACGAATAGGAGTAGTTTTAGATAAAGAAGTAGGAATTTTATCTCATTATTGTCATAGGTAGAGTGTTCCAACATTACTCCTAGTTTTTTGTACAGTACAGTTTGGGAACCGTTTCAGGTTCCGTACATCCTCATCCATGAGTTTTAAGTGACCAATAAAAACCCTCGACCAAAACCCCCAAAGAGTGAAGAGATCATCATTCTGATGTTACTTAAGGAATCATCGTCCTAAAAGTGATTGAAAGATTAAAAGAGATTGAGAAGGGGGAGGGGAATGTATTCCCTCCCTACTACTCCATCTTTCCTGAAGTGATGAGTGGTTTATCTCTACATGGAGTAAAGTGACACTAAACTAAATAACTTGAAACATATATGACACAAAAAATGTTTCACTGCAAGGGACTTGTTAGGACGTAACTCGTTTAGATAGCCAGGGTAAAAAGGTTATAGAAAATCGAGTGAAGTATAGAGACACGGTGTCAACCCAATAAGAACTTCATAAAGTCTGAAAAAGTAATAGTAATACAAACAATACCACTAGACACTAACCAATAGAACTACAATGAGAACATTAACAAACCCCGACAGTGTTTGGTGTCGGTATATTCTGTCGGTTGAACTATTTACACACACAAGACTGACTGGTTGGTGAGGTTGGAAGTCTTCAGTAGTGGGACTAGTCAGTCGTCGGTAGTTGTTACGTCGCTCTTAGAGGTGGTCGTTTTTCCAATACTGACCGACTTCCAAGTCTTCTACCAATAGTTATTGCATAAGAATTTGATTCCGTACATTTAACAGTATCACGATGATGTACGAGTTGTCCGAGGACGACGACGACGACGATTCAGTGAAGTCAGCACAGGCTGAGACACGCTGGGGTCTCTGCCGTCGGGTGGTCCGAGGGGGTAGGGACCCTAAGAGGTCCGTTCTTGTGACCTCACCCAACGGTAAAGGAAGAGGTTACGTACTTTCACTTTTCACTTTCACTTCAGCGAGTCAGCACAGGCTGAGGATCGCTGGGGTACCTGAAGTCGGGTGGTCCGAGGAGACAGGCACTCTAAAAGGTCCGTTCTCGTGACCTCACTCAACGGCAACGGAAGAGGTGTTATCCGAGGTTTCACATTTACATTGACAATATACGTGATTTCTTTTTTTGTTTTTAAATATACTGAACGAAATAACGTTATAAACGTAATAATGTTATCAGACCTTGCTTTAGGGTTTTTAGAGGTCCCATACGATCATTTTCTACACATATTTTCCTTGGGAGGTCAACAGCGTCGGAGACTTTTCCACCCGTCCAGACAAAAGTAGAAGAAAGTGACTAAAGGTTGTGAGACCGAGACGATGGAACATTTTTATATCGTAAGTATTAACATCAACCCTTTTTCCTTCCATTAGTTATAAAATTAAGTACTACTGTGAATCCCCATTTATGGTCAGGACAGTTCCCAACCTAGAAAGAATGAAGTAGAGAGAGTCTTCAGATAACGGACCCGAAAGAACAGTTGAAAAGACATTACCTGTTCCGAATTCTATACTGTCACGGTATCTCTTTTTCTGGGGTTTTTGAGTCAGAAATTCTTATAAAATACAGGTCATAGTATGGGAAACACGGTCTTCTCACTCACCATATCAGGTAAAATTTTGGTTTTATGACAATTAGTCCTGTGAAGAGATATATATTTCGTTGGAATTAATAAACATAAATTAACACCGGAGGTTCGGTATGTCTCAGACTCTACCTCGTCCTCCTTCAATCCGTACAAAAGGTCAGAAGTTTAGGAGGGTACAAAATAGGGGTCAAGAGGGTTTTTTCCAGAAATTTTAATCCTTCGAGAGTAAGAAGAACCAGAGGAGGGATGTCAGGGTAGTCGAAGAGTGAGGATTGAGTACAGGACATGTGACAAAACAAACTCAGAGGCAGAATCCGATGGGGCGGTAGACGAAGACAGTTCGATCGGAACCACAACCAACACAGATTATTGTTCCATCTTTCCTTCTTTTGGTTTCTCCGAATTCTCTAATTTGTAAGAGAAACACATATTCGTTTACTAAATCTATTTTAGTAGTTGAGAAGGAAGTGACTTTTTTTTTTTTTTTTCTTCGAGAGCAAAAGAAGTCCATTTTCAAGATAATAAGTAGGAAAGGGAAAGACGACCAAGATAGATATACTAGTTTGTAGTAAGAATTTCAAAGTGTAAGAGAGCAAAATGAACTAATCTCCATCTTACACAGTAAAATGACTACAACTATTTAGACCGAGTCGTAGAACCCAGTTTCTACAAAGAGTTGAGTAGATCCCTGATAAAAGTTTTACTTAGATAAAGTGTCACTATTGTTTTGAGTGAAGAAGAAGAACAAGTCAGCGAGTCAGTACAGGTTGAAAAGCACTGTGGTACCTGACGTCGTCCGATCCGAAGGGATAGGAAGTAGTAGAGGGTCTCAAACGAGTCTGAGTACAGGTAACTCAGTCACTACGGTAGGTTAGTAGAGAGTGGAAGATAACAGGGGAAGAGGAGGACGGAAGTTAGAAAGGGTTGTAGTCCCAGAAAGGACTTCTCAGTCGAAAAGCGTATTCCCAGTTTATAAGCTCAAAGTCGAAATCGTAGTCAGGAAAGTTACTTATAAGTCTTAAGGAAATCATGACTGACCAAACAAGAGGAACGACAGCTTCCCTGAGAACTATCAGAAGAGGTTGTGGTGTCAAGTTTTCGTAGTCAAGAAACTGTGAGTCGGAAGAAATACCATGTTCACGGTGTAGGTATGTACTCTTGACCATTTTGGTATCGAAACTGACCCTTTTAGCGATCTGGTAAGTCCATACTGGATTTAGTTTAGGAAATACTAATATGTCACCTTAACTCTTTATCTAAATTCCCCGATCTAGACTATCTGTCACACGGTCTCTAGTTTAACGGTTGTAGACGACCTAGTACCTTTTTCGTTCTCTCAAGGTCTTTTTGTAGATAAAGACGAAAGAACTGATACGGTTTCGGAAACTGACACACCTAGTGTTATTTGACACCTTTTAAGACCTTATCTACCCTTATGGTCTGGTGGACTGGACGGAGAACTCTTTAGACATACGTCCAGTCCTTCGTTGTCAATCTTGACCTGTACGTCGTTGTCTGACCAAGGTTTGTCCTTTTCCTCATGCAGTTCCGACATATAACAGTGGGGCGAATAAATTGAAGATACGTCTCATGTAGTACTCTTTATGACCTGATCTTCTTTGTGTTCGACCTTAGTTCTAACGGCCCTCTTTATAGTTATTGGAGTCTATACGTCTACTGTGGTGGGAATACCGTCTTTGATTTCTCCTTGATTTTTCGGAGAACTACTTTCACTTTCTCCTTTTTCACTTTCACTTTCACTTTTTCAACCGGATTTCGAGTTGTAAGTCTTTTGTTTCTAGTACCGTAGGTCAGGGTAGTAAAGTACCGTTTATCTACCCCTTTGTAACCTTTGTCACCGACTGAAATAAAAAGACCCGAGGTTTTAGTGACGTCTACCACTGACGTCGGTACTTTAATTTTCTATGATGAAAAGAACCTTCCTTTCGATACTGGTTGGATCTATCGTATAATTTTTCGTTTCTGTAATGAAACGGTTGTTTCCAGGCAGATCAGTTCCGATACCAAAAAGGTCATCAGTACATACCTACACTCTCAAGAAGATATTTCTTTCGATCCGTGGGTTCTCAACTACGGAAACTTGACACGACAACCTCGTCTGAGAACTCTCAGGGAACCTGACGTTCCTCTAGGTTGGTCAGGTAGGATTTCCTCTAGTCAGGACTTACAAGTAACTTCCTGACTACAACTTCGACTTGAGGTTATGAAACCGGTAGACTACACTTTTTGACTGAGTAAACTTTTCTCAGGGACTACAAAGGGGACTACGACCCTTTCTAACTTCCACCCTCCTCTTCCCTTGCTGTCTCCTACTCTACCAACCTACCGTAGTGGCTGAGATACCTACACTCAAACCCATTTGAGGCCCTCAACCACTACCTGTCTCTCCGGACCACACGACGTCAGGTGTCCCACTGTTTCTCAGCCTGTGCTGACTCGTCGACTTGACTTGACTGATCTACCTGGAAACAGCCGTTTCATTGCAGAGACGAAAATTTATACGACAGATACAACCAGTATCGAAAAGAAGGTTCCTCGTTTGTAGAAACTCAAAGTACCGACGTCAGTAGTAGACGTCACTAAAACCTCGGATTCTTTTATTCCAGACAGTGACAAAGGTAACAAAGGGATAGATAAACGGTACTTCACTACCCTGGTCTACGGTACTAGAAGCAAAAAACTTGCAACTTAAAATTCGGTCAAAAAAGGTGAGAGAAGAAAGTGGAAGTAGTTCTCCGAAAAATCAAGGAGAAGTGAAAGACGGTACTCCCACCACAGTAAACGTATACTCCAATAACTACAAAGAGGGTCCTTAGAACTAAGGTCGAACACTAAGTAGGTCGGGTCGTAAAGTGTACTACATGAGACGTAAATTTAATTTATATGAACATTCAATTTATAGAATTTATTTGAACATTCAATAATATATTTATTTGTATATTCAATTTTTTGACTGATCTTTATATGTTTTAACTGATCTGTAAAATCATATCCGTGACTTACATTATATCTATGACTCTCCGAAATTTACGTTAGACACAAGTCTCCTTTTGTAAGTAAAACTAAAACCCTTCCGACTTAATCCACCGTCTCATAGATTACTATCCTTCAATCGTCACGTTGTTAACACATTCTTTTTCTAGTTCCAACATTTACTTATAAACTCTCAGTACTTTGTCATTAACGAGGTTAAGATTTTTCTGATGGTTCAAAATCCAGTCTACCTAGTAAGATTCATTATAGATAGTAAGACTCTTTCGACAATCTTCACAAAGGAATAGACGAGTAAAAAAAAAACAGTAAACAAATAAACAAATAAAAAATAAAAAAAAAATGAAATGTTATGATATAACCAAAACGGTATGTAACTGTACTTAGGTGGTGCCCACATGTACTCAAGGGTTAGGACTTGGGGGGAGGGTGTAGGGAGGGGTATAGTAGAGAGACCCAGTAGGGTCACGTGGTCGGCGTTCGTAGGACATAGGACATAGCTTGGATCTGACCGTTAAGCAAAGAATGTACTGTCATATGTACAAAGTTACGGTAAGAGGGTTTAGTAGGGTGGGAGAAGGAGAGGGTGTCTCAGGTTTTCAGACAAGATATGTAGCCTTTCTCTGTGCTCATGGGGTTACTGGTATAAAACTATATGGTGTAGATGTTTCTCTATAACAAGTTTCTCCATAGTGTCTTATTAACGAGGATGTAAAGACTCGGAAGGGGTGGAACAAGCAGAGACCTTAATGCACATAGATAATGTTTGATAGACGACTACCAGACCCAGCCTTAGTCAGTGTAAATGTACCCGAGATTTGACGAGATTAAACGGAAAGACACAAAGTGAAAGGAAATGACGACGACATGTCACATTGAGCGGTAATTGGTCTACCGTAAAATGTGGGTTCTCTACCAGTATGAAGTGTCGACCGATTTGACTAAAGACATCAATCAAATGTATTTTGAGTCTCTGTGAAGACCTTGGTTCTACGACCATTTACACTCTAATAAAGACAAGTGATTGTTAATCTGTTTCTCCTTCTTTTTACATTGAACTGAAATTTCGGTTGTGAGTCTGGTTGCTATCTCACTTTTTAATTCAGATACAAACTACGTCCTATGTCCTACGAACCCCGACCACGTGCCCCTACTAGGTCTCTCTACTATACCCCACCCTCCCCCCAAGTACAAACCCTTGAGTACATGTGGGCACCACCTAAGTACAGTTATATACCGTTTTGGTTATGTCATAACATTTCATTTTATTTCATTTTTAATTTTAATTTTTTTTTTTTCTTTACTCCCCCTTTTATGGTAATTTAATCTTCTGTAATCATGAACTAAAAACTGAACTAGGGGGAGTTCCTTACGTCTTTTAGTATAAAACTTCGATACATAAATGTTTTGTATAAAACCCAAGAGTATAAAATTCTTTTTACAAGTTTACTTTAGGGGTCGATACTTTTTTTCTATAGGAGAAGGGTGTACTAAAATTTTCTATAGTACTCAGAAGTTCAATTACAAGAGTAACTTTTCTAGATACGTTTTACCAAAAATCACTGTTTAACGTTTTAAAATTGAACAAAAATTTTTAAGGTTCGGGACACGAACTTCAATAAAGGATCATTTTAGAGTTCAATATATAATGAACAATATTTACTGGATCTCCCCACCCAACGTCCCTCCCATCCCTACGAGTTCTCCTTCCGTTATATACATTTTAATACCGACTAATCACAACAAAATACCGTCTTTGGTTGTATTGTAACATTCTTTTATTTAATTCTTATTTATTCACTCATTAAGACCTCTAGAAAATTTTGGTCTCATTTACTATATTGTGGTGCCGTAATAAGTATACTTACCGAAGAAATCTTCCTCAGTTTCGTATAGAAGTAATTATATTTTTTTACAACATTTTCGGGATATGTCTACAATATAGGGTTTACTACATCTCTGTGTATAGGTTGAGTTTCTCAAAATTGAAACCCTGAGGGACGAGAGAACGCCCTCAAAGTGTAGTTATTACCTATACTTCTTTATTGGAAAAACCATCTCAAGAAAGATGGGCACAAACAACTCGTCATGAAACAATACTTGTTGTTTTGTACGAAATATTATAGTTTGTTTTGTTTTGGCTTAGAAGTCACGACGGGTAGTTTTCTATGATTCGTGATGAAGTCTCGACTTTAAGAAACTCTGTTCGACACCGCCCCCGTCGCCTCCACCCCGCCCCCGGAACGCCCTTCCCCTATAACTCAACCTCTCCTATCTTTGTTCTTCACACCAAAGTTCCTGAGAGAAGAAAGAGGGGGTAAAAGAAGCTTAGTGAGTGAAGAGACATTTTCACACTAAAAAAAAAATACTGTTTGAAATGTTGTATGATTCATTTCTTCACAGGACTCGGAAGAAATTATGACTTTTGACTGGATATTCTCTATTCGGTAGACAGAACCTACTTATAAATCTTTAGTTAAAATTCTTGAGAATACATGTTTTTCACCAAAAAAAAAACAGTCTTATCGAAATAAAACCTTCCGTTAATAAGACCCGTGAAAGAAGTTCGTTTGTGTTGTTTTCCGATATATCAAAGACACACTAAAATGACACTTGTTTTGATTAGAATGTTTTAATAACAACGAAGTTAATTTGCGTATTTTTATTTAACGGTTCTTTTAGTTAATGGTTATTTGACTGTCGTATAAACATAATATTAAGTAGAAAATTTATTAGTTTACAAGAAGGTATTCGAAATCGAATGAAGGGGTTTTCCCAACTGTACCGTAAAACGAAACATAAACTTTCGATAGAAAACGATAATTAAACGTAATTTGTTTGTCGTTTTTCTGTTCTTTTAGTTTCCTTCATGGGGATATATCAAGAGGGTGTGTAGAACTCGACACACTCGTTCGTCAATTTTGTACGTTTAGGTCAAACCTCCTTTAAGCTGTAGAGATAATATCTACTTTCCATTTGTTTCGTCTACTTCCTAATCACGTTAAGGTTTAAATTCTATAACGAGAGTCACTGAATATTATTTCACCACAACGTATGCCACCGTACAAAATCTACTGTAAAGTTAACATGCTCGTTAAACGTAAGATAGACTGTAATTTATTGCAAGAATCATAATACTTAAGGTCGTCGTAGGAGTAGAGGTGTCGTATTTCTATACTTGATACTCCGTGTAGAATTACTTCCCTCATTCAAAAGGACAGTTAGACTTTACACTCTGTTCCGTCATGGACCCGATTCGGCGGCCGTTGTAATAACACTCAACGGGTGAGGACCGTATCATGTTTAGAAGTCGATTCCGTAAGAAGAATAATTTATTTCTAGATATTGACTTGTGTACATAGACATTATAGTGATGTTAGGTTTCTTTTAATTTTCTGTCTAATACAGGTCCTATAATGTACGTGGTGGTGTCTCGTGACGATCTTAGACCATACCAGAACAACGATTCTATGGACCGATTACGGTGCCTTTGCTCGGGGAGCATGATTAGATCATGTTAGGTACGTACGAAGGTGTATAAAACCGTCTTCTTTCATCCTCAGGTGACTGTTACCAAACCCTATAATGATCGGTCACAAGGACTTAAATATGTAAAAAATAGGGAAAGACCATTCGAAGTTGTCAGAATCATTTTATTCCTTACATTGTGAGACAATTACCGTAAACCAACAAAATACGGTAAATTTTGTTCATTCTAATGAAAAATAGGAAGACGTATCAGTTATTTTCAACGAATTTTTCCATTAATAAATTCACGGAAACGAACGTTTTAACACCACGAGGGGTTTTACTAAAGGGAATTAGAAGCACTAAATATAAACAATATACGTGTATTTACTGACGCGAAAGACAGAGATAACGAAAGCAGTTCCTCTTACGTTATGTGGTCAAAGTGACCCACGTGTGACTTATTCTTTAGTCTTACGATTTTACTTTATGAAACTAGTCTTTACTGAACGTTCGGACACTACGTATTTTGACCAAACGTCACGAGGTACAAAGGTTTCTAAAAACAAAATAAGGAAATTCTTTTTCTATATACATCTCTCTTCTAATTTTCGACAAAGTCCGTACTGTTATTACGTATTTTAAGATTTTACTTTTTATTTATGAAACTCCGAGGGAACCATACCTTACGTTTACGCGAAAGGTGGGGGTCCACAGTGAAAAACTTTGTTAGACGTAAACGATTTCGTTTGATTCGTCTGAGGACGATTCTTTAGTTTGGAAAAAAAAAAAAAATTATATTCGCACAGGGAGAAGACATCATGTTATACTAGAAGTCTCGTAACCACTGCCATCAAGGTGACTCGAGGTGAATACTATTGCTATTGAAAACGTCTACAAGTATCGACAGTTTATAATAAGTGATTTTACAGTCTTCTACACTATTTTTCAATTTGGTCTTTTTAATAAGATTTCATTAACCAAGTTCAGTTCTTCCGTTCCCTTCCAGTTCGTAATTAGGGATAGGTATTTGTCACTTACTTGGTAGTTCTTTAGTGTCGGTATAACTAAAAAAATCCTCCTTTGTTAACATATGACATAACCACCCGTGTGTCTATTTCACCTACGAATATGTACATGACCACACGTTTAAATATCAACGTGTAGTTTCCATGAGTCACTAAATTTGTTTTCAAAAAGAAGTCTAAATGATCTAAGAACTGAGTTTAAACGAAAGAATAGTTTTCTCTGAATCGGGTAGAAACTACTATTATTTAATATGGAACTAATAGAATTCAAATATAGTAGGTGTGAGACAAAAGGTAAGACACCTAAGTGTTCCAGTACACCTTCCCAATAAACTGGTCTTTGGTACCCCTGAAGTACCTAAATCTTAAGGTAAACGTTGTAATACTGTTGTCAAGTAGTATCCTCGGGTGGGCATAATCACGATTTTTATTTATAGTGTCGTTAGTAATACATGGTCCCTTGTAGATCTTTTACATATACGTCCAAATCCAAAAACAAAGTGTACGAAGGAGATAAAACTTGGGAAACCCTGTAACAACGGTACTTTTAATAAAGATTTAGTGACGGATTCTCGTCATATGTTCCCATTGACATAATACTTTGTCCTCTGACAGGTACTGTTTCTTCTTTATTTAGTTATTGTCCACGTTCATAGAGTCTTTGACAATGAAGTTGTATTTAACAGGGACATTCTTCCTGTCTTTTTACAAAAATGTTTGGAAAATGAAAAAAGTTAAGAGTGACCCTAGGGTACAGTCTTCTCTTTTACCGACAAACGAATCATATTTCACAGAATCGGTAGATGCACCCGGACTGTCATTACCGTTTTCTACCATGGTTAGTTATAGGTAGAAGAAGTAAGGACTTCATTATTGAAAGTTATCCTTTTAGATAAATGAAAATGAATGGAAATAAAATAAAGTAAAACGAAATTTCTTCAAGTAAGGTCTCCCTCCCAAATGGAACGTTTGTCGTCAATTGTTTGACTACTAAATTGATTTCTGAGACCTGGTCCTCTCCGTAATGGTAGTGACATGGACACACAATTACAATTCTTCTTTGTATAAACCCCCCTAAGATTTAAACAATACGTTTAATTGTCATTGATTTTCGGAAAACCCCGAGTGTCGACGAATAGACCTTGTATATAGTTGGTCCAGTTAGTCTTTGTTTCCAGTCGTAAGTGTAAGAATGTACATCCTGAAGAACTTATAAAGTGTAAGGTAGACACCTTCTGCGGTATACGTTGACATGACACACTATATATTTTATAGTGACCTATTTTCCTTTAGAGTCTTAGAGAGAACCTTTCAGGACCTCAAAGTACGTAGTAAATTTTTGATAACAATCCCTTCTAGTACGTAAGACGTAAGTCTAGATACTGTATCTCTCCCTCTAAAGTAGGGTTTAACAGTGTTGTCAACAATAAAATTTAACGTGAAGTTTTTTCTCACAACTTGTACATACTTATATTCGTGATTTTATTTTATAAAAAGTCATAAACTTTGTAAAGGAGGAGGGAAATAGAGGAAAAGTAGGGACATCGGCAAAATATTAAAACTATCTAAAAAAAAATTAGATAACTCGATCTTAACCAAATTTGAATCCCAAGAAACAAAAGGATTTGGGTAAACGAAATATCTAACTGAAAAAGTTCCTATACTTTTAACTGTAAACTTTATAGTTTGTAAATTATTGTAAATTACTGTTAAGAATAGTCACTGAGGTATCTCACTAAAAATAGGATTATTGAAAATGAAAACTTTGACATTAATTTTTGGTGATGTTGAACTACACATATTTTTAATAACGTCAACAGAAATGTCTTGAGACCTTAACTATTTGTAAAAATAGTTGTAAATCTGATGTTAAAAAGAATTTAAAGAGATTTAGTCTTTTCTTTAAATTTTTAATAAGTATATAGATCCGTGTCTCACTAACGTCTGGTTGATACTTATAGTCTATAGGAAAACTATGATCTTTACTAACGAGTTTTTGTAACTATACTTATAGTTATCGTTGAATTTTAAACTTTTATTCTTCTTACTTGATTTATCGTTGGACTCTGATGATTAAGAGTAACACTTAAAAATTTAATTATTAACCGTTAATTAAAATTTAGTTTTCCTCGTTATTTTTGGGTAAAGACTTAAGATCCAAGTACGGATTCAGAGTCTTGTGAGTGACACATATAAATATTGATTCTTTCCTCTAGTGACCATAATTTAGGACGAATTTAGTTGCCGTTCTACCCTTTATTTAATCTCCGTCATGAGAGGAATCTTAAAGATCCTTTTGTATATAATTTCATCTACATTATATCGTTCTCTTAATTAACGTTTATTTCATTTTATATGTCTTACTATTCCTACTTGATGTAAAGCGAAGATTATACTTTCGTAAGTAATGATTCTCCGATAGTCGTTTCTTTTTTTTACGTACATACGAAATGAGTAAAATATAAAAGTGGTCTGTATCTCCTAGTGTAAAATGTACTTCCACTAGTCCGAAAGTGTGACTACTCGAAGAGACGTTCGTAAAAGTACACACACGTACACATGGACCTTTTATTATGTACTCTTTCGAAACCTATAACAACTTTGTGTTTTCTGTCTATAAGGTAAATTCGTCCTGGGGTTATTTAGATTTCTTTTCGGTAACTGTTAAAATATTTTTTTTTTATCAAAGTGAACAATTTTCCGTGGTCCCCTAATCCTTTGTATGAGTTCCAGAATTTCCAAAATCTTGCGTAAAACAACAACAAGAACCACTATCAGTAAAAATAAGTGATGAAACATGGACGTTGTATAAAACAACATCTTAAAGTAGGTAATAAAGTACAACATATGTAACTGTCCTTGTATACGGAGTTTCTCATTAATGTAAATAAAATNTTTTTTTTTTATCAAAGTGAACAATTTTCCGTGGTCCCCTAATCCTTTGTATGAGTTCCAGAATTTCCAAAATCTTGTGTAAAACAACAACAAGAACCACTATCAGTAAAAATAAGTGATGAAACATGGACGTTGTATAAAACAACATCTTAAAGTAGGTAATAAAGTACAACATATGTAACTGTCCTTGTATACGGAGTTTCTCATTAATGTAAATAAAATCCTCTTAGTGATAGATATTATTTGTATATTATTATATGTATTAATTTGTATATGTAAAATTTCTTCAGAAAAAGATCCTAATTATGATACTCCTTAACCATAAAAACTTTTATGTTTGTCTATAAACCCTTTCTACGTTTTAAATTCTTTAGTATTTAATTTTAGAGTTTCAATTCCGTTCACCATGACAATGAGGGAACTTGATATAAGTAAAATCATAAAACTAATTTTAACTCGTAGACGTTTGTGTTAACATAATGTTTATTCATAAGTTTAGTACAAATAACTTATTCCTTTTTTTTTGTCTTCCATTCATACATTAATTAGTATAAAAGTCGAGACTCTGGATATTCTTCCGTTTATGTAAGGAGAGTGGACAAGAGAACAAACATATTTTAATCTTGAGAATTTTGGAATTTATAAAACTACGAATGTATTAACGTTTCTTTGAGTCAGGGTCATATACTTTACATGACGTAAACACTCAACTAAAAGGAAAGACGGACACTTTCTTATACTTACTGAACTATCCATGTCACAAGATCCGACTCCGGACGTCCTTCTCCGTCTTGTTTCTGTGAGTGGCCCCGGTCCTGAAGATGTGTGTAAAATGTTTCACACCTAAGTCTTTTACTGTGACATAAACGTCCTCAATGTAATTTTACAAGAGTCAACCTCCACTACGTATTTTACAGTCTAGTAGGAAAAAAACATTAATTATAGTTTATTTTATGAGAGAGAAAGTTTTATTGGTAACTTTTATTTATAAGTCCCTCTAGATCTTTCGACATGGATAACATTTCGGTATCTCGGGTATCTCCTTCGAGGTTTTGGTTAACAAAGACTATATAAACAACGTATATATCTCTATATCTATCTATCATACACACACACGTGTAGACACGTGCACAGACAGACAGACATAGTGTTACTGTGTTTGATCTCTGTATACTAAGGTCTGTTTGCAGACAGTGTTAGACACAATGAGGTGACCCAGTAAAATATATAAAAAGAGGAGTTAAGAAATAAAGGATTCTAAAATTTCTTCACTCATAGATGTGCCAAATACAGATGGAAAATCTAGGGTTGTCATCTGTACCGGTACGAATCCGTAAGATTCGGTATTAGTGTCCTAGGTTTAGTATCTCACTGTTGTTTATTGTACCCGTGTTTCCGTTGAACTGACGAGTCTAACATCATCCGTGGAAGTATCGACGCAATCAATGAAAAGAAAAAACGATCTGTCTATGGGGAGTAGAGATAAAATCTTTGGAGAGTTCAAAATATGGACTTAAGGGAGTTTAGACCTGGGGTTTACTTCTTTTAACCAAATAGATGTGTGAGTTTTAACAAGTTATCAACTAATTTCGAGACCGCGCCGTTCTCATTATCTGAGCGTCGTTATCTCAATGAACAGATGCACTGCATCAACGTGTGTATACGAAGAAAAATAAACTGTACTGAACCGTCATCATTTTAGAATTTGTAGTGTCAGTAACTACAAGTAGATCTAGTGATGAAACGTCGTGAATCACGTAATGAAACTAAACCGACCTAAATATTTCTCTGATGCACACATAAACACACACTCCTTACAGACTTAGAGATTTAAACGATCGTAGTTTCTGAAAAAAAAATGTCTTTCTATGTTGAGATGGATCGAGTTTAAGTATCTCTGTTAAAGTCGTTACATTTTGTCGGTCGTTCAATACCCCATTTATGATTTTCTTATCGATGTAATGAGAAGGGAAGAATGTACGTCCTCGAGTTTTTTTACGACAACCTGTGTCACGAAATAAGCTTCTCCAAAGTGTGTACGTAAAAATTAGTCCTAATATAAAGTGTCTCTAGACAGTGGCGAGTGTTCACGTCGGCCGGCCAGGAGGAACTTTACATAGTCGAGAGCCAGAGTCGGGACTCGATCAAAAAGAAACATGTTTAGACCTGAACCACTAGGTGTTCCACCACAAAAAGAATTTTCTTTTTTTTTTAGGGAATCTTAACGAATCCTGGGGGTACATGTAACAAAAATCAAGTTTGTATGTTGACGAAATTGGACCTTGGTAGAAGATTCAGAGAAAGAGATGGTTCAGATTTGTAAACCGAAATTCCATAAACGATTTGGCCCTTCCAGGTCGTAGACCAATAAAATATAAGTTAATAAACGTATTTAAAACACACCTCAATTAGAATGTAAAAAGAAGATAGAAACTAGATAACATAATAATTAGATAAGAAGGTATATTACTACTAATTCTACTGTATTATTCGTTCTATATTACTTCTTTACAAATGTACTCATAGAAAGAGGTTACACGAAGTTTATAATCTGTATAATACACTGGTATGATATTTGTATGTAAGATTAGATACACATCTTTCATAGAATATTTTTAAATATTTACGTCTCTTTGTTTTTAGACACGTACCTCTAAATATATATATATATATGTATATATTTGACGAATTCGATTGTTTTAACTATATTTTGGTTTTAACTATATTTTGGTTTTAACTATATTTTGGTACGAGGTTTTACGTACCTATATATATATATATATATATGTGTGTATGTATATATATGACGAATTCGATTGTTTTAACTATATTTTGGTTTAACTATCTTTTATAGAATATTTTTAAATATTTACGTCTCTTTGTTTTTAGACACATACCTCTAAATATATATATACATATATATATGTATGTATGTATATATATGATGAATTCGATTGTTTTAACTATATTTTGGAGGAGTTTTCTCCTCCAATTTCCAGTATCAATATTAACTTTATTTTAACTTTAATATATTAATTAACATAAAATTTTCTAGATAAAATCTGCGGATATAAAACTTTTGAAGCCGAATAGTCATTGTCGTTTGTATGTGAGAGTTTATAAGTTTAATTATGTGCTTATCCCTTCTAATAAAAAATTACAACTCAAACGTATATCGTATAAATTACAGATTGTTTATAGTTTAGAGACAATTTCATGTGGGTTGAGGAGATCACTGATTTCGAACAGAGTTTTATGTAAAGTTTCTCATACATCGTCTTTAAAAAATCAAAGTTTTTAGAGATTATAAACACTTCTACGTTTTCTCATTCGGTCAAATTTTAGACAGCCAACCCTTGAAGACACATAGTCGTTTACAGGTCTTCTTATCCGGTCGTGGTTGTCTTGTCCTTGTAACTACACTTCATTGGTATAGATGTACAACAGTTCGTTGACCAGGATTTCACGACTTATTTTCCCGTAAACTTTAACCTCTCAAGAATTTTATGGTGTTGACTAAAAAATATAAGAGACTGTCAATTCTTGTTTTTCTGAAAGTCTGTTTCTAAAATCTGTGAGGGACACTATAGACCGAAGGGACTTCAACTACGTATTCTAATGGTTTGTAGACTATGAGGGATTTTGTCTCAGTCATAATTCGGTAAACTAAGAGTCAACGAAGTATAAGTATTTTAATGATGTAATGAGAGGCAGTAGTAGTAGTATTTGTGACGTGTAAAATTGTAGACAATTTCGTAAATTTTCGGGTCTCGAATGTAGATGTTTTGTCCCTACTTCTTTCTGTCGGATCTTATAATGTGTCTCAGGAAAAATCTTTGTAACGTAAAAATTCTCAATTCCGAAAGAAATTAAAATGGTGGTAGCCTTCCAAACCTTTTATTTAAAGTTTTAAGTTAACGAAGATTAATCGCCGTGTTTATGGTTACTGAGTTTTAAAAGTCCTCGAATTTTCTATTTTAACAGAAAGTCTAGGTTTAACAACGAATCATGTTCCCTTTTCTTCCATAATTTCGTTAGTATGAGAAAAAAAATAGGTAACGAAATCGTAACTCAATTGTTCCTTATACACCGAAATCTGAACGAGTCGGTTGTCGAACATGTCGTGTAAATATAAGGGGTTTACCAAAGTACAAAGGTTTCACTTTAAAATCTCCCATAATCAAATTTTATAAAGAGAGATAACTCCTTTTAGAGAGAGACATCAGATCCCCCTTTTTTTCTGTAATATTTAATGAAAAGAGAACCGTTTATAATTACAAATTCTATGTACTATTTCTTATTTGCATCATTTTACTTCAGTAAATTTTGTACTGTACTTTTTCATTTAAAGTGTGTTGGATTTTCTTATAATGTCTTCTACCTAGTTATTAAAGTTCAAAATATAAAGAGAATTCTTCAGGGTTGAATTTGAAGGATCTAGAACAACTTTCGGTTTTCTACAATTAAGAACATACAAATATTAATACGAGCAAAAATTTATATGTGTTACTAGAAATTTCACCTATTATTCATATAAACTGAATATATGTATATAAAAGGACGATAACATTTCTCTTATTATTCGAACTTCGGTTTTATAGATATAAACTTAGAAGGAAAATGTAGTAAATGGATCAAAGGACTTTACCATGAAGGAGTAGACTTTTCACTCTTACTTAAGACCGAACTAAGTGGACAGAGTGTACAAACACTCTTACTCTCTATTGAGAGTGAAACGAGTCTTGTGAAAAACACAAAGAACCGGGGATAAATTATTTAGTTAGGGTTTCTTTACTCCAGCCCCAGAGGGATAATGTAAAGAGATAAAAAACTGTCCGTAGTACTCTTTTATAGTGTAAATAAATAAGTATACCGATAGGTACCTATAAATATCTATCTGTATCCTTACAGATAGGGAAACCATCTTACCTTCTAGGAATACACGTCACTAAAACAGAAAAAAGTAATGCCCTAGGGGTTACGGACTTTGTCATGGACCACGCAGTATAGACAACGACTAGATTAATACATTTTCGATACACAAGTTTATTCGTCTATTCTTATGTTCGGTGACGGTGGAACGGGGTCGTCTGAACATACCGTTACCTATACAGTCCCCATCCACTGCACTACTAGACTAATTACTTGGACTGAGTTGATTTACATTCGGAAATATAAGTACTCATCAAAAGGTATCTGTTTCCCGAAAACGTACCAGATGTACTGGACTACGAGAATTGTCGTCCAGATACAGATATCGTAGACATAATAAGACAAATACGTCCTGTGTTAACTACAGTAACAAGTGTAGTCTCGGGTATGATAAGTAACATAGAGTAGGGGGAAAAATGGAAAAATGACTGAAACAAAGAGAGTAACAGGGAAGGAGAGAGTGTAGTACTAAGGGTGGTCTTGTGTTCGTAAATCTTTATAATAGGTAACTTTTTGTTCGGAAGATAACTAGGTAATAGTCGACGTCGATGATGAGGTGAAGAGACTTTGAGAAGGGTCCGAGAGGAGTTAGGACCAGAGTTCGTAACGGACAACCAAGAGGGATGAAGGTTAGAAGGGTAGGGAGGGTCAACTGAAGACAGTTTAAAAGTCGAGATGGTAAAGTGACTTTGGAGAAAGTAGTTTCAGTGATTACTACAGGTGCAAATGTTAAGGTTACCGTAAGTTAGTCAGAAGTATATTTAATTAGAGAATCACCGTAAATTGTTGATTGGTTAGATCAAGTGGAAAAAACTCTGTAAAAGAAAAAAAATTCTAAAAAAAAAAGTACACCTGGTAAAGATTTCGGAAATCACTTAAACAATGTGATAGCGAAGACAAAATACAAAACCAAAAAGACCGGTGTCTTGGACACACTTAGAATCGAAGGTTTGGTCCTTAGTTCAGGAGTTGGGGACGTGACCTTCCGCTTCAGAATTGGCAACATGACGGCCCCTTCAGAGACTCTGTAAAAGAAATAAACTGAAAATCCTTTCGTGACGTGTGCGAAAGAGCCGGAGGTGACTACCTGCGATCTACTACCAGGGTCAGACATTGACGACCTCACCCGGTTCGAGTCGAGAAGTTGGAGAAACAGAGGGACGAGGCATCCGCAAGTTGTCATTGGAACATCGAATTTTATGGTTGACATTTGTCCACTGAGGGATTTTTCTCTAAACCCATCTAGAAGATAGGATGAGAAGAGAATTGAGATGGGTATATCGAGTTTATCGTACATAATTTTCGTAGAGTTTGAACTATATTGTTTTTAACTTGAGAGCAAAAAAGAGAGGGTTTAAACAAGAAAGACACTAGAAACCATAGGGTCATTTACTGTGGTTATAAGACGGTTAGTGAGAACTTTTGTTCGTTCATGTATCTGCCAGCTTGAACCCTTGGTACGACCTGAATATCAAACGTATAAAACGTAGATTCGGTAGTTGTTTAAAATAGTTGAGGTAGAGGTTTAATATTGGTCTTAGGTTAGTACTCAATAGTATGGGGTCCTTCCACATAATAGAGAACGGACTTGGTAGTCATCTTGAAGTTTGACAAGTAAGCCGAAGGTGAAAACACAGAGATACCAGATAGATATAAATCTTTGTTTGGTTTAATGTAGTGAGTAATCTTGGTAGGTTGTAGAAAGGTAGAACGAATCTTATGTCGGATTTCTGGGTTCCGAGATATAGTAGATGGGAAGTCGAAGTGAAGGGATTAAAATGGAGTATAGTGAAAGGGGTATAGAGAAACCTGAGTAAGAGAAGGAATTCCGACGACCAGTGTAAGAACGAATTCAGAAATATAAATGAAAAGGTAAACGTACCTTAAAAAAATGATTTATAGCAATACCATACGAGGGAGTTGAGTAAGTCAGAGTCGAGTTTCGGTAATAATTGACAAATAAAAGACTATGATCCTCAATTTACGATACTCCCGTTTCTGACAAAGATTGTAAAAGGGGTCTCAAAGGGACTGTGGACCATACCACAGACTAACATACCGGAGGTATACAAAACCTTCCTGTCTTCCTTTCTGACTTCCTCTTTCCTTCTTTCCCTTTTTTTACTTCCTTTTGTCCCTCCTTGATCTTCTCTCTCTCTTCTCAATTCTACTAAACCTCTAACTAAAAAAAGTGAATATATTAATGTATCTGTTGAAATTACATGATTTGTAATGGACATACCAACGTCTGTTTAATTTACCTGTCTTGACCTACCTCGCGTTTATCTTTAGTCAGCAAAAAAAGAGAAGGTGGTAATAGAGGTTCCACGGGAAGGTTTAAAGAATGGTATCATACAAACGTATATACAGTCATCGATGGGTACGTAATGGTCGACTTTGTTATTAGTAAAACCTTTAATTCTAAGTGAAATCGACAAGTCTTAAAATGTACTTAAATTAAATTTTAAAATTCGAGGTCAGGTTTAGTAGAGGGGGTGGGGTCGAGGGTGGACTAGTTACAGAGACCTTTTTCTTTTACCACCGATAAGAAAGTGGAAATTAACGGAAAAGAGGAAGGGTGAAGACTTACGACGTCCCGACCTCGTTCCCCTCCTCCTAAAAATTTCTTCGCCTCTTTTACGTAAAAGTAACTCAACCACCTCAAACATTGGAAAGAACCGATATGACCGGTGGTGACGGTACCGTCCGTAGGTTTCCAACCATAAAGTTCGTCGTGTACACACCCGAAAGAACCCTCTTATAAACACACCTTATAGAACCATTATATCTTCACGAAGTAAGTTCTCACGTCTCTTCACGGACACCCTAACTTGCAGACTTCTGATTCTTTTGTCGAATTTAGTTGATGAGAACCTTAATCTAACATCTGATTATCTTTTCCTTATTTTTATTTTACGTGAGTTCGAACGTAAAATACGATGAGGAGGAATTATCCTATAGTCATAGAGGTTTACATATTACTTATACACGTTTGATTTATTTGAACATAAAAATTTAGTGTAAATTTAGTTAATACTCTTCCATTAATTACAAATTCCCATATAGATTCAAATCATTTAGTAAGTCAATTGTATATTTATTATAATGTTTCTTAAGTTTATTCGAACTTTTATTTTGGACACCTCCCTCTCTTTTTAAAGTACTAAAGCATGTTCTAAGGTTCCCTGTTACAAACATACACAACGTCCTAAACTTTAAGTCAGAGATGAATAAGTTATTAATGGATTAATAGACCTTACTAGACAAAGCATAATTAAGTTAATAGACTATTATAAATACACTAGTAGTCCATTTTGTCGTTATGCTACTTTTCCTATGGACGTCACCAATCTGTCGTATCATTGAAAAATTAACTTTTAAAACTTATAGTTTTGTTATTTAGTAAGTCCTGTTAGCAAAGTAGATGTCTTTGTCGTACATTAGTGAATATACCTTTCTTTTAAGACTCTCTGTGTTAAAGACTAACTCAACCGTGAGTCTATAATAATCCACTTCGACTGTTGTAATTCCTGACGTACCAATTTCCCCTTTTCTTTTATACTAATTGTTAAAATATAAAATACAATCGTACACCCCTTTTACACTTCAAGTTATAAAATCACCAAAGTGTGAATGATTTCTTATTTCAAATTTGAGAATCAAAAAGAAAAACGTTTGAAGACGTTGACGGTCGAAAGGGTCAGAAAAGAAAATAAGAAGGGATCTGTATAGACGAGGTCGACTTGTGGACCAAACAGCGAGAAAGAGTGAAAATATACACAAAAAGATGAAGTCATCGCGGAGAGATTCTTTTGTAGAAGAAGGACATAGAGGGATATTTTTGAGTATACTGGGAAATTCCAATTCTAATTTTTCTATAAAAGGAGATATATAACGAATGGAGTTGAGTCCCACATTAGTGGGAAAAGAATTGTATATATAACAAAATAGTAGGTTTGTGAATGAGAGGAAATAACGTTATAAAACACTTGTATGTAAGAGTTAATTTTTGATAACCGAATCTCTAGATCTCTACTTTGTAACAGTGTATGAGTTAATCTAAAGGGTGTCATACATATCCTGGTATCTATACGTACACACGCACACACACACACACACACACACTAACACACACGAGTTCTCATACATATACACAAACACTAAAGATACGAAAATAGGTTATATATAACTAATACGAGGATAGATTGGGGATACGGTCAGTGATAGTTTTCATGATTTGTAACCTTTTTCAGTCACTTTGTTAACTATTGGGAAAGCGGATTGTAATAAACATGAATTATTCCTTACATCTGTTTTTCCTTTTATTCCAAGTCACTCTTTTGTACGATATATCTCAAGACACTCTCCCTCTTCGATGAATGGGTCTGAACTTCTTTATCTCTTTCACGATATCTTCTCCTCAATTTTCTACCGAACCTCCGTAGGTCCACTGCTCATTTCTTTGACAAGATCTATCTACTTTCCCGTTCACTCTTTCAGGACTACTTTCTCTCTCAGACATAATGAGTCTCTCGACTTTACATACATTGCACCGGCCTTCTTCTCACCGTCGACTCCGTCTCGATTCCCGTGGGAGTCATTTTCCGCTCGTAACGTCCTACACGACGGTTCAATAGTTTAATCTTTTTCTGGTTCTGTACGCACTTCTCTTGAAGTCACTGAGTGTTTCGTCCGCATCACCAGCGGAGTTTCAGTATCGTCCGGATCCGTTTTTCGTCTCTTCCTCCTCCGGTCCACTCTCGTATCTATTACAAAAGTAATTCAACCTGGTAATAAGGACTCGAAAGGAACACCGAGTCGACCATTTCTTAGGCGGACGTCACACCCTCTGGACCCAAGCTAGGGACCAAACCCTTTTACGGGGCCAATTCCCTTTCCGATGGGTGAGGTCATAAGACCGGACCTCTTGAGGTACCTGACATATCAGGTACCCCAGTGTTTCTTAACCTGTGTTGACTCGTTGAAAGTGAAATCATCTTCTCTCTTTATCCAACTAAGTTTTTTTTTACTCCTTCTAAACTTGTACCATTTTTAAACTCTTCCTTCTCAGTTATTCTTCCTTTTGTAAAACTGGATCCTTTACCTTTATTAACTATTTGTGGATCTCTCACTCTTCTCACCTTAGATCCCGTGTCTACCTCCCTTCTTGGGACCTTTCCTCCCACAGTCGTTACAGTGAAGAAGTTAGAATTCTTTTGACCTTTTCCTTTTTTTTAATTTACATCTACGTTTAGTTGTAGATCGAACCGACCTTCTTTCAACTCCTTGAGTATATAAGAGATATAATAGTGACGAAATTATAGAAGTGAGAGTAAAGAATCTCTTTCACGGTGTAAGGTAAGGTTCCAACCATGACTTATCTGGCTCTTGTAAGACTACTGAAGGGTAAATTCGGTGTTTTTTGTTCATTCCTTATTCGGTTTGGTATAGATCAACCTTTGACCCTGTTTCGTTGGAAATTTGACCGGGGAATCACGGTGAGGGGACAGGGGTGAGATGGGGTGTCTCAGGAGTCTACAGTAAAATTATACTTGGAGTTTGTCAGATCATTTGAGGTTAGTTTAGATCATGTTATAACGATAAGTTCACAAGATGGATACCCAAGTCAAGTCAATTCAAGTCAAGTCAGTGAGTCAACACAGGCTGAGAAACACTGGGGTACTTAGTGTCGTGTGGTCCGGAGGGACAGGTAGTGGTGAGGGTCTCAAGTGAGTTTGAGTGTAAGTAGTTCATCCACTACGGTAGGTCGGTAGAGTAGGAGACAGCAGGGGAAGAGGGGGACGGGGGTTAGGGAGGGTCGTAGTCAGAAAAGGTTACTTAGTCGAGAAGCGTACTCCACCGGTTTCAAGACCTCAAAGTGGAAATCGTAGTCAGGAAGGTTACTTGTGGGTCCTGACTAGAGGAAATCCTACCTGACCAACCTAGAGGAACGTCAGGTTCCCTGAGAGTTTCTCAGAAGAGGTTGTCGTGTCAAGTTTTCGTAGTTAAGAAGCCGTGAGTCGGAAGAAGTGTCAAGTTGAGAGTGTAGGTATGTACTGGTGAACTTTTTGGTATCGGAACTGATCTGCCTGGAACCGACCTCATATTCTCCGATATGATTACATGATTACTAGTTGACATAGAACACCAGTTTTATTTTCCAACATTTTCGTCCTGTTCCCTAATGGTAAGGTCCCAAGAAGTAAAGTTATAGGTGTCCCGTGGACCCCGTAGACGATTACACGTATAAGGGACGGGGGAGGGTGATGGTGGTGTGTAAGTCTAAATTCGTTTGGATACAGTCCTGGGACCACCGAGTCTACCATTTCTTGGACGGTCGTCACGTCCTCTGGACCCAAATTAGAGACCCAGTCCTTCTAGAGGATCTCTTCCTTTACCGTTGGCTGAGGTCATAAGAACAGACCTCTTAGGGCTCCTGTCTCCTCGAACCGTCCGATGTCAGATACCCCAGTGTTTCACAACCTGTACTGACTTACTGATTGTGTACCGTCCCAGGACTATGAAAGTGACAAACATCAGTCGGATACACTAAGTTCATATGTACAAAGACAGAATTCGTTCCAGATGATTATTTCTTGTCTTTTGCCACCCTTCTTTGATTCGATTAGTAGGCATATGAGTCCAGTGTAAAGATCCAGGATCCGATCCAAGATCAAGTGTAACGTCTTTTCACCTTCTCTTTTTTTTTTTTCTATGACGTATGTGTTCATCGCCCCGGTTGTCTGTTAGTATAGTCCAATTCTTTTTTTATTTTGATTGGATATTATGTATCGTTATTGTTTTCAAAAATAACATCTGAACCCCTTTCCTCGTTACATGATATGAAATTCCTTATATACCCCTGTTTCTTAAGGTGTTTATATATATACTATTAAAGATATGGTTATGTTGTGTTGTCATTTTAGTTCCTTAAACAAACCACTGTAGACATAGGATCTTGACGACTTTCACTGTAGATAATATCTAAAAAAATTTGTTTTATATAAGAAAAGACAGACCTTATTATGTCTTTTCAGGTAGTTTTTTGTCTTGATTTATTAGAGGTCACCGGGGGACATTTGATACTTGATATTCTTTATTTATAAAGTAAACATTTAATGGTTTATTATGTTTTCGACTAAAAAAGAGTACAGAAGATTCTTATTTGTCGACGTTTTGATCGTAGATCTTAGTTCAGGTACGGACAAAATTCAGTCGTTCGTTGATGAGTACTCATATAAATGTAGTATTTACGGTGTCTGTAAGATAAAACCATTTTCGTATTTTGAATAGAAAAGGACGTTTCGCGAAATACATTTCTATTTTTGTATGAAGAAGAGACAAGAGTGATATGATTAAAATAAGAGTAAAAGAAAAGTAGTGGTAGTTATAGTTGAAGTAGTTGAGTAATTTTTTGTAATAATTATGGACTCGACCCTTGACACGACTCCTCGTATGTTTCACGAGACTCGAAGGTCTAATTTGTTCATTAATGTGTTTACGGGAAATCACGTGTAAATAGTCGTACTTTAGACGTACGCTTCTTTTATCGGTTGCTTCCGTTTCAATATGTAAAGGTTTGTGTTTATGTAGTGGGTTCAATTTTTCTTCTCCGAATTACTTTTATTTGTCTCGAAATTTTCTCTCAAACTTTCAGATTTACGTCGAATTCTGTTCAACACTGAAAAGCCATAGTGTATCCGTAATATAGTTTTTACTGAAGTGAGAATGGTTTACCTGCCCCGGTGTGGCTCTCTTCGGAGAGAGAAATTCTTTATATAAAATTCGCTCTTTCTATCGTAGTAAAGGTGTTTGTAGTTTTAGGACCTGTAAAAGACATAACACAAGAGACATAATATAGATCAAGTGGAAACATCCTTCAAAGACACTTGTTCCCCTTATTTCTCATATGTCACTGTAGGACTTTACACATTCGAAACGGGAACCCTTCAGTCTAACACAGTTTTTATTTCTGAGACTTTTCGTCTGATTATCATTTGTTACCTTTTTATATATATAAACATATTGACTTAATGAAACGACACGTCGTTTATAATTGTATAACAACATTTAGTTAATATGAAGTTTTGAAAAATTTTAAAAAATTTTATTATTATTATTTGAAACGTCGGCCACGTTAAGTCGAAGGTGGAACTGTGTCCACACCTCTTAGAGAGTAATCCTGAGGTGTATCTACTCTGAAATATCTTCTGTTTACCCTGTTTAAATGGGTTCATAGTCTCTAGGATCAGGTTACCAGATGTCCGTAGATTCTATAGAAAACCAAATGAGAGGGTGGTGGTTGTAGATTAACGGGACGTTTCCATTAGTTTTCTGGTGTGTATTTCTAATCGTTTTATATTACTCATGTCATATCTAATGGGGTCAGTGGTTTAAAAATTACAGATGTAAAAACAAAATTATAGATACTAAAGGTATTCAAAAAACTTTACGACTGATCTGGTACCTTATTACTAAAATGGAAACATACATCATGTTTATAGACATAAGACCAAAGAACAGTCTCTTATGTCAATCACTGACGTAGCGACCAAAAGTCTATATGCCTTAAGACTTTAGGTTTTACGGAAAAGGAAATTTGTGTTTTCACAAGTGAAATACATACACCATCAAGAAAACCACACACTTTTGACGGAGTTCAATCTTATTAAATACGAATTCTATATGGATCTCTGAATTCCGACGAATCTTAACTTGTTTCAACGACAGTAAAAATTTTCATAAGACTGGTGAAAGTCAATCCTAAAGTTTGAGAAGGTTCCATACGACGTCAGTAAAATTGATAGAAGAGAACTGGATGATCGTTTAAACTTTTACAAAAGATCAAATAAACAGTAAACATACAGGAGGCCTTGACCAAACCCGTGTATAGAAGTCTTCCAGGACTATCTCACCATTATCTTAACCTCCTTCTCTCCTCCTTAAAAGACCTCGTACTTTTTCTCGGTCCATCCTTTTGGTCTACTACTCGTTACTCGCCCCTCCTTTCTTATCCGTCCTACAATCGTCCCAATCAAGGGACCGGGAGGAGACAAGACCTAGGGACTAAGGGGGAAACGGCAAAAAAGAGACGTCCGTCTCGGTCGAGACAAGAGACTCCGGGAACGACGAAAGGAGACCCTAACATAGTAAATTAGTCTTGGAAAGGAAAATGAGTCTCCCTAGAGTGTGGACCGTGACCGCAGAGAGAGTTCACCTCATCATAGATTTCTGTCTTACATTACTTTAAACCGTTTATAGAGACGGAATTTTTTTTTCCCCCCCTTTTGTCTTACAGTCTAAAATTAAGAGTGGTGGCCATGTCAGTATAAGGAGGTTATGACGTTGGTGGTTTATCTTTTAATCTAACAGGGTACAAGGTAAGAGGAGGACCCTGTAATGGTTTTGTCATACAACGGGTTGGTAGAAAAGGTAAAAAGGTGGGTAAGAGTATCAAGATTTTGGATTTAATAAAGGAACCTAATTCCGTCTTTCGTGAAGGGAGTGTGTCTACAACATGAAACAAAATTAACGAGAATGACTTAATGCAAAAGTTCGAGACAGGACCCAAAGGTGACTCCTAGAAGGTTTCTTCATCAATTTATGATTACTATCAGATACCTTTATATGTATTCGCCATTTGACATTTTAGGACGTACTCTTACTTCGATGGATTAGAGGGTTATCACTAAACTCCTCCCTTCGTCCCCTTTCACTTACCTTTTCTTTACATTTACATAGATATTACAAAATAAAGAAGTAATTTTTTCACTAAATTTTGTATGAACCTTTCCATATTTTTCATATAGTTTAGACCCTTGATCTAATATAAAAGATGTTATGAAAATAAATGTACACTTTAAACCTTAGGTTTTGAATTTGTATATCTTTTCTGCAGTATCTTTTGAGAGAATCAATTCCTTCAATAACTTTTATTGATAAGAGATCTTCGTGAGGAGTTCGAAATTACACCCACATTTAGTGGATTTCTAGAACGGTTTTAGACCTAAACTGAAATCATCAAACCTTACCCTGGACTCTAAGGTGGACAGGTTCTTCGAGGATAACTATAAACGGGTTCTTGACGTTAAACTCATCGTTTATAAGTGTAATGTTGACAAAGTGAAAAATTACTTACGTACTTTTTTAAAAGAGTCAAGACCTTTTTCAGTACGAATCGGAGTCATTGACCAACTAGGAAAGAAACATTTACAACATTTAGAAGAAAGGAAGAACTGGAACGGGTGATCCTTCGAGTGTCTATTTAGGTAACGGATAGGACCATTAACCCGTCCTGATATACCGTGTAGAAAAATACTTGATTAAATAAGACCAAAATAAAATTGGGTACAAAAAGAAAACAGTATTAAGAATAGGGATATGTAAAACAGGACAATAATTTATAGAGAAAGTTATTTTGACGAAGATTAAGAGAACCGTTTCTCCAAACTGTATAAATTCAATTAAATATTGAACCTCTGGTGACAAAACTTCCTCGAGTGTCAGCAATCTCCTTCTCATTGGATGAGTTTAAAATCTACCCGACATTTCCTACCCTACCTTAATCTTGAGACGAACTCTCATGGGACCTTACAATGATAATTATTATAGTAGGAATAGTAATTATAAATGTCAGTGTAAGTACTGTCGTTGGTGACTAACTTACAGATGGTCTATGGGTTATGACCGACTCATATAATAGAGTAAGTGGAGAAAGTGGTAAATAGTGTACATTAGGATGGAATTATTCAAACACTTCGAGTAATGGTAATTTAAAATTTCCGAGTAGTTCTAACAAATACATGGTTTAGTCCCGTCCAGGTCCAAATTTTAGGTATATACAGAAGAAACCTCTTTACAGATAAATCAAGAAACCGGGTAAAAAACTAACCCAGCAAATAAAAAGACCTTAACTCGACGTATTCAACGAACATATAAAAACTCTAATCAACAAACAGTCAACGAAGTAAACGATAATAAAAGAGGGTAAGTCTTCCGACAGAAAAGTGGAACGAATATAAAAGGAAACAACACGTCTTCGAAAATTAAAATTAATCTAGGGTAAACAAATAAAAACGAAAATAAAGGTCTTAAGACCCTCCACCTAGTATCTCCTAGGACGACACTAAATACAGACTCTCACAAAACGGATACAAGAGGAGATCCTCAAAATATCAAAGACTAGAATGTAAATCTAGAAATTAGGTAAAACTCAAATAAAAACACA